>NCVS01001311.1:0-14766 GCA_003055095.1 Goniozus legneri
TGGATGTTATGAAGTTTTTTTTTTTTTTTTTGTTTAACGAGAGGGGAAAATCTGCTAAACAGATACCCGCGACTAAGATGAACTATGCCGCGGGTTATGTGGGGATGGAGTCACCCAGAAGGGATGGCCCCGACCCACTAAAAACCCCTCTCACTCCTAAGATTTAACGTTGTTGTCACTGCACTGCTGGTTCATTATTCGGAGTTCCTTCCCCTAATCTGTTCACTCCGGGTGAGGGAGGTTACTACGCGCCACGTAGGGGTTTCTTACTCCCCCTGTGGAGGGCGTTTGAGTAGGGTTCGTTGCTACGCTCGCTTGTTGTTACCTCAGCAGGTAGTGCTGCCTGGTATATAAGAGTGGGACGTAGAGAGAGAAATCAGGATGATTGTGAAAGTGTTGACAATTACCTGATACTTTGCGCCTGGTTAATGTTAATTTTTTGGCCAATTACAATTTCCGGCTTTTGCGTGGAAACTATCCATCGGCTTTTGTAAAGGGAAATGTCTGGTGTCGCCATCTTAAAAAATCTTTTAAACGATGTAGGAAATTGTATTGGCAGTATTTAAAACGCGTAATGGTATTCAAATAAAAATTTTAACAAGTTTCAAATAGTACTTCTTTATAACACAATGATTTAAATAAAATTATAAGAAGGGGAGAGGATTCTAATGAGAAGATAAAGGAGAGATAATCTGCATAAAATTTAGTAAAAGAAAATCACATGTCGTTTATTCATTTTATTATTATTTCAATTGTAATCGTTTGTAACGAGAAGTGAATGTAACGAATAATAACCATGTTTGAATTATCATTACTCGTCCTTTTTATAACTATTTTTCTCAGATAAAGTTGCAGAGAAAAATTTCGCATTAGCAACTTTTTTGTTATCTGCGTTAACTATTTGGAACTAAAACTCAGAAATAAAATATATATATTTTTTTATATATTTGTTCCTTTTGTATATAACTTTTGTTATGACTATCATTATTCTCATTTGCATTATAGTTATCTTCATTACCATATTTATTCATATTTATTATTCCTATTATTATTAATTTTATACCATAATATAATAGCATTAACACATTTAGAAGTTTTTTTGTTGATTACATATAAATTACAAGGAAAAAACTTGAAGCTAAGAAAAATGTACATCTATAATATATTATGTATACTTTGTATATATGTTTAATATGGAAATTTTCTACCATATGCATATATATGTATTCATACATACATACATATATGTACATACAAATATATATACACAGGCTATGTTTATTTTATATATTTTTATCCCTCAACGAGAAAAAAATAATAGCACAGTTCGCATGAAGCCGTAGTTACAGATAACGATCAGATGATACTTATTCAACTAATCCTTCGTTATATCACTTATTCACATGTATGTGTAATGTGAATAGCATTTGTAATTACCAATATAGCGATTCTGTAATCATAAATATAAATTTTTATATATATTTATATATATTTATATATATTCATATATATTTTTATCTTTTATTTAGCTATCATGGATAAAACATGTGAAATCACTGAAATAAGATTGGAAATCACATATAATTAGCCCTACCGTTACAAACACATTAAGATAATTTTATTACTTAAAGTTAAACCTTAATCATACATCAAACAAATACATACATTAGTAAATTGTACACGATTCCTTTCTCTCTTTTTGATATATATATATATATATGTATGTATATACATGTAAAATGAATTATTGCGATTACACGACGAATAATTTCTTCTTTTGCATTTTATTGTTGTTACAATTATTGAAAATAGTTGACTTATATATGATGATTTTATGAGTTTAGTTTCACAGTTCACGTGAATATTTTAATAAAATGAAAAAAAAGAATAGAATCTATTATTATTAATAACTAGATAGAAGAAAATAATTCAAAACAGAAATTAATATATCATTACATGATACGACTGTCTGTATTTTAGTATACACCTACGTACGTTCATCCAAAATAATTGGCATGAAAACGTAAAGTTTTCTTTTATCTAGTTATCGCGATTTACATACATGCACATGAATTATTCCCTGAGACTGATTAATAACAATTGAAATATTTTTATACAGTAAGTCTTACATAGAACTCAAAATTCTCAAAAAATATTATACAATTAGTATTATCATATACATTACGAATTTTAAATTCGTCGTGAAAAAATAATCAAAACATTTATCGAGGAGAATGTTTTCAAGTGTTCTGTTCGCAATAGACATTATATTTTGTAATTAAAAAAAAACCGAAAAAGTAGATTTTAATATAATGTAAACTGCTACATGAAACAAAATATATTTAGTCAGAATATCGAGTTCTACAATTGACACATTCCGAACTGATCGTTAAACAAAAATAAGTACATGGACGTAATTCCGATGATTTCGTACGATCGTTCATTCATTCAATTATACAATTAAATACTTATTTTACGTATATTACATATATATATATGTGTGTGTATGCTGTTCACATTATTGCACTGTTGATATTACTATTCTTTATTCATTTTTTGTTTCGTTTTGTAACAGTATTGCCATTGAAAATAATTAATTCCTTTTTTCATTCAGAGTCGTTCAGAACAATTCAGAAGAAAAATAACAGATAAGCTTATTTACGAATCTAATTGCACCCAGTTATACCAGATTCATTTTAATTTTTTCGCACAATATAATTTTAAAACTCTACATAAAATTGCACTACCCAAGTATTTAAACAAACATATAATTAATAACCGGTGTTACATCATCATTATTTATAACTAAATTTGTTAAGAATTAAATTCATTTTCAGAAACAATGATGAATCGTAGTAAAATTATATAACATATGATTTTCAATGACAATGTAAAAAAATCAATACAATGAAAAAACAAAATTAAAATCCTAATCAATCGGTAACAAATGAATAATATCTATTTTACTAACATCCATTGACCGGGATCAAGTTATAATTTCAGTATTACACAAAATATTCATATATTCAATTTTCATATTAAGGAACGGTAACGAAAAACTTGATTAGTTATTTTTCAGTATGCCGAATAAAATAATCTAATATTACACTTTTTTCAAATGAAACATAATTGAATTCGATAAACAAAAACCAATTCAAATACGAAAACATAATCTTATTTGCTTTGTTCATTTGTCACACTTACCTACACATTTCTTTTGTAAATTCATATTTTAGATGAATGGGAATTATTCTTACTTTTAAAATTATTAGTTTAATTTGGATCTTAGATCCAAAAAAAAATTTGAATACTGCTACGTTCGCACATTGTCACAGATTTTTGTATGATTCTCTACTTTGATGTTGTATATACATCTGCATTTTAATTTCCCACTAAACAAGTTATTCTTTTATTGCCTTGCCGCTCTTTCTAGATTGTCTTTCGCACTTGGACGAATTTTTACCGTCCTTAACGAATTTCTTAATCAGCTTGTCAATTCCCTTAGCAGTATTGTTAGCCAAAGATGAAGTCAAGCTCGACGACTGAGACGACGTCTCCGTACTTCGTCGTCCCAGGTTCCCCTGCTGTCACCTCAAACTTATCACTACCCGTTCGACGTTCAACAATGATTTTACTTTGTCGTTGTACTTGATTAGAGTGACTTTCGAACCGCGCACATTTATACGTTCACCACCGCTCAATAAGTGACAACAGCGCGACTGTTCCAGAAAATCTGCCAACTTGAGTTCTTTCATGACATCGCGATGGGCGATAGCTGGTGGACCTGTTGCAGCTTTGGGATTAACTTGTCGCAACAACGCATCACGACTTTTGATCCTCAGAGCTGCCATCAGGTCTTGGAGCAGTACCCATTTATCGGGATCATTCGACAATGAAAATAGCACCGGCAGGTTAACGTCGCTGACCTCCATCTCAATTTCGTCCAGCTCGGGCTCCAGACTGTCGTTCGGTGGGTCGTCCAGTGGGTTATAACCGGTCTCTTCGGGATCTGGAGAATCATAATAATTAGAAACACACGCTAGTCACGAAATGCCTCGGGCATGCTTCGATACGTACCAAAAATTGTCGAGGGCCCTCCAAACGGCCAAGGTGTGCTAGCGCGACCTTGAATATCATCCAGATGTTGTTCGATAATTGAATACGCGTCCGTATCAGCGGCCAACATGAGCGGTGTTTGTCCAGAGTAAGTAGCCAACAGTGGATCAGCCCCATACGATAGTAACAAGCGAACTATTTCCGTAGCACCATTTTCCGCAGCTTCGTGAAGAGGCCTAAAATGTGTAATGAGAAAATTATTATTCTGTAACGAATTAATAACAATTAACTACATTACCTTATTCCACCATTCGCGCTTTCGCTCACGTTTGCGCCATAAGCGAGAAGAAGTTTCGCAATCTCAAGATGACCCCTCGAACAAGCTTCGTGAAGTGGTGTATAACCAGCGTTATCTTTAGGACCAGGAGGATTGTTCAACTTCTCAAGGCAATATGCAGTCACGTCCTATTTTCAAACATCATTTTTTAATAATTCGATTCAATATTCAAACTTTATAACTCTTCGTATATTGAATATTAGAATTATATAATAATAAAAAAAATCTTACCGTACAACCATTTCTAGCTGCGCGATGAAGAATCGTTTCACCGACACCTTTTTTGATGACCCAGGTACGTATTTCGGCCTGAACATCAGCCACTCGTTCCGGATTTGATTTTTGTACTACAGGCGGCTATAAAACGCGACGAAATTAATTCACGTTCGACTCTACGAATTTATTTGTACTTACCCTTTTTCTTTCTTTAGAGAGTGCCTCGTCTTTCTTCATCGGCTTCTTCTTCTTTCTGATGTAATCGAACCCAGAACGGAATTTCCTACGACCAGTTCTCATTTTCAATTTCTTTCTGTTGGGTATTTCATTGTCATTGTTATCTTCATCTTCGTCTTGCGCTTCGTCTTGAGCCTCATCCTCACGCTCAACTTTTATTCGTTGAAGCTTCTTCTCCGCCAGAGACTTTAACAAATCTTTACGTCTTTTGGCTATCAACAAATGACGTTTAGAGTTCATCACCGCCTTCTGGCTCCTGATGAGGCCGACGTTTTTCAATCTCGAAACTACTCTCTGCTTCAACGTCCTCGGTTCGGCGTTTACAGCGTCGGCAGTCTCGTTCGGTGAATCTTCATCTTCATCCTGGGATGTGTCGTCGTGGTTCTGCATTGGTGGTGCGGAGGCCGGCCTGTCCTCGCCGAACACTTCACGAATGGTAGCTTGTTTCTTCAACGTCCGCGTTTCCGTCCGAGTTCGGCTCTTCAGCACGAAAGTAGAGAATTCGTTCGGCAACGCGTGATTACTTTTGAACGTATCGTGGAAATTATTAACGGTTTCCTTGCGGAAATAGCCCAGGAGGTACGAATCGGATACTTTTATAGGTTTTGAACTGTTTTTGTTGTTCTTAATCGGGGATTTACCTTTCGCTTGATCGTTGGCAGATAACAGCGACGTGAGGCTGGGGGTAGGTAACAATTCTGGCTCGTTGTTAGGCTTGTGCGTAAGTTTGCTGCCTTTCTCGAGCTTGTTGAGTTTTTTCTTTTGATCCCGCTTACCGGTACCCACCTTTTGAGCTAGTAAATCCACAATCGAATTGTTCTCCGTTTTACTGTGCCTCGATTTCGGCGGACAGGATATCGTAGTCGAGGAAGTGGCTTCCTCGTCGTCGATCTTGCTGCTCGTGCCGATTCCACTCGCCACCCCGAAGCTATAATTCGACTCGGCGTCGCTGTCGGCGTTTCGTTTTCTGTCCAAACAAACGTCCGAACTGTCCATGGAAACCGACAAGGACGGCGAGCCGGGATCGAGATCGGGCAGAGAAGTGGACAATCTGTGAAAGCGAGAGGGTCTCGAGACAGTTATCAAGCTCGTCGGCATTCTCAGAGACTTTTTGAAGTCGTAGACCTCGTCCTCCCAACCGGGACGGAAATCGCTGCCGTCGCCGAAGAGCGGCTTCGGCTTCGACTTTTGAGCGCTCGATTGAGTCTTCGCGTTGGTGTTGGTTTTCGTACTGTCCTTCTCGTTCTTCGCTTTCACAGGAGTCGTGATTCGCGACCTGAGCTTCATACCCTCCGCACCTTCCGAGCTGTTGTTCCCGGAACGCTTACGCGCGCGCAATCTCACAGCTACCGACGAGCTGGTTCCGAATTCGCTGTCGGACTCGCTTTCGTCGTCTTCCTCTCCGGCTTCCTCGCTGGCCAAGTCGCTGTCGCTAGTGGTGTCCAGCTTCGTTTTTCTTCCTCGTCTGCGATTCCTCGCCCTCCTCATCACGGCCTCGCCGTCGAAAGATTCCTCGTCGTCGTCGCTTTCTATATAAAACCTCGCCCTTTTTCTGCGCGTTCGTTTGATCAGAGGCAACTCGTCAGCGTCGCTACCTGCACGCTCGCTGTTCTCCGCTCTCGTATCAGGCTCGACCTTGACCTTGACTACCTCCGTCTGCTCGACACGCGCGGACTCGATATTCGACGAGGACTCGTCCGGATTGGCGTCTTTGACTGTACTCTCTTCGGGAGTTTCCGGCTCTATCAGTTCCTTCTTGATATTCTCCGTTTTGATCTCCAGCGGTGTGATGTTTTTCGGCGAACCTTCAGGGGAATCTTCGTTCTTCGACGACGCCGCTGTCCCCGAACACTCAGACTTTTTCTTCCGACCTCGTTTCTTCGAGCCTTCACCGGTCCGCAATTGTTCCATGAATTTGTCGCATGTGGCCGTCCAGCAAGGATCGACTTCGTTGATTTTATCGTTCTCCTGTAATTTAAATTTTATCGTATTGAAAATAAGTTCAACACGAGCGTAACGAAAATACCGTGAAATCCGATACGTCGAAAAATCTCGAATGTCAAAACCAAAGAAAACAAAATTGAAAAAAAAGCACATGCTTGGATAATTCCGATGTCGATTGTACCTTCAGTTCGATTTTGACGAGATCGTTCGACGCCATGTTCATACACATGGCATCGTTGAGGGAGACCGGCGGTTGTACCTTGGATAACTGCTTCCTGTCGCGTCTCATTTCCTCTAGAGTTTGTCTCTCCAGAACCGGCATCTCGCTATCTGAGTCGCTCTCGCGAAAATCGAATACCGACGTCTCGGACGAACTCCTGAGTCCACTTGATCGCGACGGCACGCTCGACGCAATGGTAGGCGGTGCTGATGACGTCGGGACGGTAGCCGCGACGGGAATGCTGTCCTCCTCGGTACGCGAGAACAGCCGTCTCCTCGGTGGCAAAATCGGTGTCTTCTCTCGCGTGAGTTTCGGTGGGCTGCCAGCCGAAGATCCAGAATGCGGAGTCGACGTGGACGCGGCGCTCTCCAACTCTGAAATCGAGTTCGAAAATATAATAAAAATAAAATAAGAAATAAAATACTCGACTCACCCTTCGGCGTTGCTGACGATTCCTGTGACGAAAGTCCGATAGGTTTGGCGGTGAACTGACCAGTGCCAACCTAACGTTGTGAACGAATGTATAAAAACATACAAAGGTTGATGAAGAATGAGTTCGGCCGGGTGAGGAAAGCGTGTTGATAAAAGTTAGTATTAGCGTTGGTATGTTAAAATGGTTCGAAGCGTGCAGAGATGTATTATCGAACAGAGCACGTACCTGTTTAAGTTCCGCCTTTGTACGGATTTTCGCGGCCAGTATTGCAGCGAGGCCATCGTCCTTGTCGCGATGAATTTGATTATCGGAAGTACGTGGCCCGAGTAACGCCTCCTTGCCTGGCAACGTCGCGGACGAGTTGACGCGCGATGCGTAGGGACTCTTCGGAGCCTCCTGGGTGATAGAGTCTACGGCTCTCGGTACGTGGAACTTGTAATGAGGTGGCGTGTTGCTGTTACGCTCCAGCAAACTGGCAGCCGTGAACGGCGAAAGGTTGTGTCGGCCGATGTTCGTCTTTGGCTCCACGGGAGCGACAACCTACAAGACGATTAATTAATTTTGTAACAAAAATTTTATATAAAAATACTTTTATAACAAATTCGAATAACTCACCTTATTCTGGAAACTCTGCTGATTGTGATTGACAATAATCGGCTGCTGGCTATTGAGTTGCTGCTCCTCCCTTTGTTGCTTGCTCTCGAGGCTGTTCCTCAGCAAGCTCAGCACCCTTTTATCGGCGCCGGTATTGCTTGGCTGATCGATCGTTTGACTAGGTGGATTCGCCGCTCCGGGCGGATACGGTAGGCCGCGCTGAAGCTGCTGATGCTGGTGCTGCGACGAGGGCGAAGGCTGAGTATGACGATAATTGCCGTAGGTCGGTTGACCCATGGCTATTTGCTGAGGTAGAGGATGAACGCCGCTCGGCTTAGCTATCACGGGATGTACGTAAGACGGTGTGCTGTGCGCCACTTTAACGTCCTGGTACGTTCTTTTATCACAGTATGCTTGTTGCTGATATCGCAGCGCGTCCGACGGCGAGTACCCGACGTCCGTGCGCTGCTGTTGCTGCTCGTACGCGACGTTGGCCGGCACGAGAGTTCCGTTCGGTAGCGGAACCGGGAGTGTCATCTCCTGTCTCTTGTGCTGCTCGTGAAGAACCTTCGCCGTCGACAGCTTCTGCTGTATCTGCTTGTCTATCGCCATGCGCCAGGTGTCCAGTTTCGGCTGCTTGTGAGGCAGCACCGGGTCGTGGATAGACTCGTTGGGCCTCTTCAGGGAAGCTCTCTCCTTCTGCGCGATCACTCCAGGAGGTGGTGGCGGGGCCGCGTGCTTGCTCATCCGCTCGTAGTAATACTTGGTCGGGTCGGACGGGTAGTCTTGACTGGGCAGTGTTGGACCGGCGGCTATCCGAGCCGGCTGTTGCTGATGCTGTTGCTCGACCAGTGACGGATGGTGGTAGCGGGACCTCGCGGACACGCCGTCGCTAGCCGGATGGTGGGGGTGCGGTTGATGAAGATAGCTGGACGGACCGGAGGCCATTGGCCCGTCATAAGACGCGCCGGTCGGCAGTGAAGTCTTCTTGAACGACGACGCGGGCAGTAGTTGAGGCGGCGCGCTGTTCGCGTGCTGATGATGATGATGAGGGTGGATCTGTTGCTGAGGCTGACCCGGTGGAACATACAGTTGCTGACTCGAACTTCTGCGCAACGAACCCTCGTGACTGTTGCTTCCAGGTAGAGGCGGATGCAGACCCGCCTGAGGATGATGTCGAAGCGGCCCAGAATTGAAGTCAGGCAGAAAGTCGACTTTTGGTGCACAGACGACCTGCTGGGGCGTCGGGGGTCTCACGCTCGACGCCGAACTCCTGGTGCCGTTGCTGGCCGGCCGGTGATCGTAGTACGGAGTCCCGGGTGCACCGGGATGACCCTGAGGCGGTGGCATCGACCTACCAGTCGCTACGCCTCTTGCAGCCAAATTTGAACTCGAGATATGCTTGTCCACGTGGCTCGCCTCCAGGTCATCCTGGGCCGTCGAGTCGGCAGACGTCTTCACAGTCTTCACGGACAAATCCAGCGGCGATTCCCGCTTCCTCATCGGCACGCCGTTCGTCTGGGGCGTTGAGGGTGCCGCTATCGTCACCGCGGGCGCGGGCTGGCTCACCGCCGCCGGGCTGGAATTCTGATACGCGTAATCCTTGCCCGGGTAGCTCTCGCTCGCTCGAGGATGCTGCTGATGCGGCGTGTGATAAGAGGGCGTACGATTCTCCGCTGGCGATTGCTGGTAGCCGTGAATCGTGGTAACAGGTACGGAAGATCTGTACGAGGGACCAATCGATGTGACGGTCGTGCCGCTCGTCGCGATACCCGCGTGACTCGAGGTCGCGTAGGGTTGGTACGCGTGCTGTTGCTGGCCGGCCTGGCTGTACGCGTTCGGGTAGGACGAACTCGTCACCGGGGTTCTGCTCCTCGCGCCGGTCGAGCTCGAGCTGGTGCTGGTACCGCCCGACGGCTGGACTCGAGGCAGCGCGTACTCGCCGGTCCTCTGAGGCACCGCGCCACCGGCGGGTGGTTGATAAGACGAGAGTTTGCTCGCGGAAGTTTGAGTCCGGCGCGGCAGCGACTGAGTCTTACCGCCCGTTTCGCGTCTATTGGAATGATAAGACGAGAGGGCCGCGATGGGCGGGAGGTTGTGCGTCGTGCCTGTCGGCGGTCTGTATGCGTTGTAGGAACTCGGGTCCATCGATTGGCTCTTCTTCGCGTCGCCGTTGTACGTGACGGTGGACTTGCTCGTCGGGTAAGCGGCGGACGATGAAGAGGGCAATGCGTGCTGGGACGGCTGAGCCGGCAGGTACGGCTGCATCGCGGGCCTCGCGTAATAGTTGACGGGTGCTTGGGGCGCCAGCTGACTCTTCTGATAGGAATGATGATAGGTCAACTGTGGACCGTACGGGTAACCACCGGAAGAATTCTGGTAGTGCTGGGAGCTCGTAGGCGGCACGTACGAGTGGGGCGTCGACCTAGTCGGCAGCTGATTCTGTGGAGACGGTATCGCCGGTGGTGGGGGGTAAGTCGGCGAGCGGGGCTGAAAATTGTTGCCCAAAGCTGGCGAACTGGCGTGAGGATGGCCGTGGAGGTTGCCCATGTGCGGAGACTGACGATGCGGCGAGGGGGTCGCGTGTCTCGTTTCTTGAGGCGACGGAATCGGATGGTACCCCGATGGGAGCGGCGGCAGCAGCGGCTGCGAGTGGCCCGGAGTCGAGAGACCGGAGGAACCCTGAGGAAGGCCGCTTCGAGGTGGGTAGCCGATGGCCGAGTTCATCGAGGTAATCGGGTGTTGCTGGTTCCCGCTAGGTTTGCTCATCTGTTGCTGAATCTTCGGCGGTGGCATCGTAGGAATGTGACTCGAGTAGCTCGACGCTACGCTCGATGATGCAACAGGAGGAACGCTGCAGGGTGTCGAGGCCTCGTGACTCGTAGAATCGTTCGGCCTCTGCTGGGGTTGCTGGTGCCCGATCACCGAGTGATGCTGGTAAGCGTGGCCGTTGCTAGCCGTCGAGGTCGTCGTGTAATGAACGATCGCTGAACTCGCCGGCTGGGAGGCATTCGAGGAACTCGCCGGTGTCTGTCGCTCGACGACGCCCGTTGCTGGACGATCCGGCTGCTGTTGCTGATCGACCGGCGTCGACCTCGACGAGTGAGAGTCGCTGGTTGACGAACTCTGGTATACCGCGCTGTGAGAGAAGGGCACCGGCGCGCTCTTCGTGATGTCCGGATGATGATAACGAGGATAGTACTGAGCCCTTTGGGGAACCACAGGAACGCTAACCGGGCTCTGACGATTATCGCTCGCGTGGTAGCTGAGCACCGATGCCGGCCTCGAGGAGGAATTACTGGCGTCGGTGTTGTAGCCACTGCTGACTCTGCAATATGTATTAATGAATTAGTTTCCTATAGTGGATACTTGTAAAAACAAATTAATCTGTTCAAATTATGTGTTCATTTCTGAATAGCTGTAATGTTTGTATTTAATTCTTAGCTACCTTTTAAATTTATATTTGTATGCCTAATGGAAAATAGTCTAAATAGATTTTTAGTAAAGAAAAATATCGTACTCACCGTGTATTGACGGGGTTCAGCTGCTGGTAAACCGGCGCGGGCGAGGATCTGTCGGATTGCGAGGAGGTTTGTTTAGACGGTTCGTTGGGCGTCGAGCGACCCGCCGGTTCTGTCTGAGGTGGTACCGGTTTCGAGGAACACTTTGGCTGCATCTCGGTGAGTACGATTCTACCGGACGCGGGTGAGTTTGGGGAGGCGTCGACCTCGTTGTCCGCGGTCGAGCCCGGCCTCGTGTCGGGCACTTCGACGCGCGTTGGCTGGGGTGCGTACGGCTCTCCAGGTTGGGGCCAGTAGGGACTGGAGACGGGACGATTGTAGTCGATCGACTCGTCGGCCAGTCGCGAGATCGGCGCGGTCGAACTCGAGCCCGAATTTGGTTCGACATCGCGAGTCGTCGCTGTCGTGTTGCTGGTGGTGGTGGTCGTGGTAGTCGTAACGCTGTTGCTGGTGCCACCGGCGCTACTGACAGCGGTGTTCGGGCTATCGCGATTCGATACGGGTACGGACGTGGCACTCGGGGCTGCCGGCGTTGCGGCGTCTTCCGCACCCACCTCGATCAACCCGTTAGCGCTTGGCGCCGGTACACCCTGGAAGTACTGGCGCGCACCTTCCAACACGTTTGTGAAGCTCACATCCATGTCACCCCGACCGCTTGTCTGAAATTGTACAAAGATTGGAATTATTACATAATTGAATAATACTGATATTAACTAGTGTTGTATATATAAAGGAAAGTACGGTTCGATAATGAAATGTATAGAGTTATAGATTTTCTTTATATCTGCCGGAGCTCTCTACACGTCGAGATGCGAAAATGAACTGACATTCGACGAGAGATTTTCATAAACGTTCCCGAATCGGAGTCGGACGGGGGTCACAATAAAAGTGCAATTCGATCCCTTCGCGGTATCACCCGTGTTTACAAAAACTCGCTAGGCGGCACGTACTTTACAAAGAACAATTTGAGTATAATTCTTTTATTGTCGATGCCGACATAATATTTTTACGATTTATTATATCGTGCGAACAAAATTTAAACAATTTTTGAATATTAAATCGAGCCAAACGAGATTTGGTTCATTTTCAATTTCGCTACTATAGGTGCTCGTTAGATTCGTTATTTTATTGGATATCGAACGGATTTCACGCACCGCAGGATAATCCGACTATTATACGAGAATCGCAGGTCATTATTCGATTAGGTCTTTCGTTTATTGGGGCCGAAACGTTTACAACGGTTTGCGTAAAAGCGCACATAAGCGCGCGAGATAGTGAGGTTGTATGCTCCGGTGTGTGTGCTGTTGGCGGGAATCAATATTGCCCACGCGCCACTCTCGTTCCCTCGGCGATCCTCTAACCTTGTAGAAACTACACGGCTAGGAGCCACGCTTTTCCACTCGTATTTTCATATAGTTTTCCCCCCACTTCTCGTTCGGGCAATCGCATTACACGCGAAATTGATTTAAACTCTACATCGAACCAGAAAAATTCCCGATAGTGGAAATCGGTGTACAGCTCTTTGGACGAAAAAAAAGGAGAATGAAATAAAAGAGAGAGAGAGAGAGAGAAAGGAATAAATGAACCGGCGCTACGGGGTGGACACGTGCGCAATTAAAAAGGTATCAGGTGAGAGCGCGGAGAGAAAAAAAGGGTCGAGTGAGTTGGCGAGAACCGACATTCGATTTTCGACACTCAAAGGCACTCGGCGAAATTTCGCTCTGGAGGCAGCTCGAAAAGGCGGAAAAGTGCGAGAGGGAAGGAGAGAGAGAGAGAGAGAGAGAGAGAGAAAAATGTGTCGGAGAATGCGGAAAATAGCAAGCTGAAGTCTGCAAACAATTCGCATTCGTTTATTGCGATTCCGGCAGTGGCAATTTTCGAAAATTGCGCAACGAAATTACAAAGTTCTTTCCAGAGTGCGAGAGATCGGCTCGAAAATTCAGCTCCGAAGTTCAAACCACTCGGCTATTCATAGATAAAAGCGAGTCAAAACGTTCGTTCGAGCGCGGGGCTTCTTTATTCATTCATAACGATACCTTACTTGCCAACACACTGGCGCCTTTTGGTCCTCTCGTGACCCGGGAGAGATAATTTTGACAAATCTTTGAAAATTTTCCGACCCACGAAGAAATCACAAAGAAAAAATTATCCAATATGGATTTTAATTCTTAAAACTACTCAACATTTCCGGTCATTCGTAATTCGACGGTGTCTATTCAACGAGTGTTTTTTTTTTCGCGAAACGAATAATCTAGCAAGCACATAACGCGATGAATCTTCCTCGGAGCATCCTCGGAGGTAGCGAGCTCGTTGATGACGTCGGCCGGGTCCTTCGGAAACTTCGCAGTCTCCTGGGCGTGCGAGAAATGGGAACGGGAGGGTGGAGGACACCAAGGACAGCAACGTAGACACGTTTTACGAACGTCGACGCTGTTTCGTACAGTTTCCTCATTCGGCGATATTTTAATCCTCGAATTTCTATTTTTAATCGAGTTGCTCGTAATTCGCAAGCACTCGTACCCCGGTATGAATTTTCAACTCGTCTCTCTTCTTGATTTCTCATTCAGTCGCGCGTGCTCGCGAAACTCGGCCTAACGTTCGCAGTTACCGAGTTTCACCTTCCGCTTTTTATTCATCTCTCTCTCTCTCTCTCTCTCTCTCTCTCTCTCTCTCTTCTACTTGGCCCCTGTTCTCTCGACGAGGAGAATTTTTTGCCGGGGCCGACAAAGACGCCACGAGAGCGAGAGAAAACAGAAGCTCGTTAACGTTCTCGCCCGCTCGATCCTCTTACGGAACCACGACTACCCCGTCAACGGAGTCTTCTTTTCTGTCCCGAGGTAGACACCGGGAGCGGTGGGCGAGCACGATATCGCGAAACGGACGACGAATTAATTCACCGTCGCGACGCTTTGATGCCCCGCTCGTAAAAGAGAAAGGGGGTTAGAGCTCCGGAAGTGGAGCGAGAAAGGAATGACCGAGTGAGAGAGTAGAGAGAGAGAGAACACAGAGAGAAGAGATGTGGAACATAGCTTACGACTGATTTGCATTTTTGCCGCACACGCGAGTTCTCGAAACTCGCGCATGCGTTTTAGCTAGTCGGGATGCGTATAATAACGTTGCGCAACAACTGTGGCCCACGAAAAACACGTGATACACATACCGAGAACGAGTTTGTACACAGCGCAGTGTCTACACGCTCTACTCGCCA
>NCVS01001311.1:14806-26616 GCA_003055095.1 Goniozus legneri
GAGGAGAATGAAAAATTTCGTTCGAATTTCACTCGCTGGCATTCTCCGACGATTCCGCATAAAATTTGTTTGCGTTGCGAGTATATTTCGTCGACGGGGGGTGCGCGGGGGGAAAAATAGACGAGAAAGGGAGAGAATACAGCGAGCACAAAGGATCCGATCATGCAAATCGCCGACAAGCGTACGAACGCCCTCGGGCTGTTCTCGCGGTGAGATTTGTTTAAAATGCTAGAGAGCGCGAAATTCGCGCGAAGCGATGAAAAGTACGTTGACTCGACGCGATCGTCGTCGATAGAGGAGGTCTATTTCTCGATCCGTTGAATTCCAGAAGGGTCAATGGAATCGTAGAATTAACGAAGCCTCGATGAAAAGTTCAATGACGCGTAAATAAAAACAAATTGACATCGGTATAGAAGAATATCCAACTTTCTTTAATAAAATCGAAACAATGTTTTGCGCATTGCAACAAACAATGTGTATTCAGTGCATTAAAAAGTTTTTATTTGTAATTTATAACTCAAGCCAGAAAAATTGCCGATTCTTATACGATTTTAAGCAATTATTCGCAATTTAATTTAGCGCGACTTCTCGATTACGCGACGAATAATTATACAAAGTCCGGGTAAGCGCATCGCGTTTTCCTTCCCAGCGACTCCTTCGCGACAGCCGAGAGGAAAACAGGCGCGAGCCTTTGAGAAATGCAGGCTCTCTCGCGAACAGCTCGATCGAAATTGAATTTGCTTAACTAACCGTGAAAAACTCGCTCCCGCTACGCTCGACGTCTCGAAATTCGTCAATTAAACGACGCACGAAAAATTCTTCCCGCTTTGAAATTACGCTGCGGTAATTTCGTAATCTTCAACTCTGCGCGTATCAGCGGCTGATCGAAAACGCTCGCTGTGAGATCTCGATTTCCAGTTCATACACGATTCGGTTAAAATTGCCTCGGCGATTTCGGGCGGGCGAGAGCTCGAGAATGCGCGCAGCGTCGGGGCCGAGGGGAGGTATTGGTTGAGCGAGACGAGGTTTACCTCGCTCGGTCATTAAGACGATAATGGACGACAATTAGGCGCAGTGAATACGCCGCGCGAATCCATAGCAATTAACATCGCGCTGCTAGCCACCCTCTCGCCGTTATTCCGCCAAGATTATAGTCGAATTTTGCGAGAATCGAACGAGCCCGCGACGTAACGACGATCCGTGCGCGCTCGCGTGCTCCGGCAACTTTGGGCCGATTTCTTAGCTGAAAAATCGCGAGGAGAGAGCGAGGGCTTCGAAATTACGATTACGAGATAAGGAAAGGAAACGAGAGGAGAGTTTGAGGCCATTGTGCCCGTTCGGGAGTTGCGCAATTCTCGGTACGACGTATCCATTAACGTCTCCGACGAAGGACGAGAAGCGGAGCGCGCGCCGTGTAGAGAGAGAGAGAGAGAGAGAGGAGCAAAAGCGCGAGATCGCTCTCAAGCGCCCGAGAGATGTAACTCGCTCGTCGTAAACCCGTTTACACGGCTTCAACTTGCCGCGCGAATCAATTAAGTTAATTAATTTTCTCGCTCGTGCTCCTCGCTCATTACCGGATTCGCCATTCAAAACTTCGTATTCCGGCGGATTCCTTCGGCTCGATCCGGAAAAGAAAGAAACGGACCTTTTGTTGCCGGCGAATAATTCCGCGTTTCGCTCTTTTTCCCCGCTCGTTCGGTGACTTTAAAGCGCGATCTCGGCGAGATATCGGCCCTCCCGAATTACAAAGACCGAGCACACAAGGAAGCAGGGTGCGAGCCGGCGGAACGATGGAGAGCTCAACTTCCGCGTCTTTACGGGTCGTCAGCTCGTAAAGGGTCGAAAACCGCGCATTGTGGCCGCGTAACTTTTTCCCGAATATGTATACGCGCGCGCGCGCGCACGTATAGGTATACAGCTAGTGTCGATACACCGGAGCCCTGGCCTATTCATACGCAAAAGCTCCCTCCCCAAGCTCGCGTAATGGCGTTAAAAAACGCGAGAGAGAGAAAAAAAAACATTTAGGAAAGTCGCGGAGGAATATTTTTGAAAAATTGCGAGGGGATGACACAACCTGGATGAAAAAGCGAATCTCGATAGATGAAAAGTTGGGAAGGTTTATGCGTCCACGCGACGCGAGTTACGCGAGAGAGACTCGATAGATCCGATGATATACGGCCCTGGGTCTCTCCCCCGCGTTCGCTATCGCGCTCGCCCTTCCGGTCCCCTCTTGTTCATGGCGCGACACAAAAGCCATCGTTAGTTACTCCTCCCCCCCCCCCCCATCGCTCGCTACTTCACCTACATCCCACTAAATTCGCCGCCCGAAATCCAAAAGGGGACGCGGAGGCCCCACCTAAAACGGTTCGCGTAGACGTTCCAATTAATCGTATCGAGTCGTTATCGTAGCCTTTTTTGTCGCCGGGCCGAAGCTCGTATCGCAAGAAAGCCATAATCGAGCCAGCCGAGTGCATCGAGAAGCCATTCGGTTGCGCATCGCGAATTGAAAATTCATCGATCGATTTTTTAGCACTCGGGGGAACGAAAATCGAACGGACAGATTTTCCGTACAATGAAGAGAGAATTTCTCGAATCGCTGAATACTTTCGATCGAGTGAAATATCGAGAAAGGGATTACGCGATAGTCAAGAAAGCGATTATTTAATTGGTCGATGTTTCATTCGATTGGAGGTATTCGGTCGATTCGAGGAAAATTTTTCTCGGTACGGGAGTTTCGAAAATCTCGTGATATACGAGGAAGTAATTAAGCCGCGTCTCTCGCGGAAATCGGTGAGGTGGGTATGGTACTTGGACGATTCTAATGGCCGCTTAAATACTCGGCCAAAAGTGAGCGCTGTACTCGCGCAATGAAGAGAGAGGAGGAGGAGGAGAGAGAGAGAGAATAACAGAGAATGGCGAACGGCAGAGGAGAACATTAAGGAGCCAGGAGGAGAGCTCGTTACGAATAGCTGACAAAGCTATCGCTCGAAACCCGACTCGCTCGCGGTCAATTAATCGAGCGGCCTACGCCGGAAAACCAAATCGACGATGTCAAATAAAACAGAATGGGAGGTGAAATTTTCCCCGGCGCACCCAGAGCCGATATTTATACGTCGCCGACATCGAAACGCGATTTCGCGAATGAAATATTTTATCGTTAGTGTCTATTTTCTATCGATAGCTAATTGAGAATGGAAGGAGAAGGAACCGCGAACGATAGTCACGTCACTGGATTAGATTTATCGGCGCGTCGCAGTTAGCCAGGAAATCGCGCCATCGCGAAAATATATGGGTTTGCGTCTCATCGAGGCTAGCACGCGAGCCGCTCGACGAGAGCGTCGATAAATCGATTGCTCTTTATCCCACCGCACGGCGTGTCAGCGTCCAGTGCTCGTTGCGCCTCCAAATTAAAAAAAAAAAAAAAAAACGACCGATAAACACTCGCGCGTCTCGACAAAGAGGGATAATCGCGGCTCGACTCGCAGTTTTACATCCTCGACGATACGCGCGCGCGCGAAAACAAAGGCCCCGATCGTAATTTCGAAGACACCCACCGCGTTACGTAACCGAGATTTTTCGTCGGGGCGAGGCAATCCAATAACGAAGCGCGTCATCGAACGCGTTACCGCGATGCCCCGAGTGGAAGAGCCGCGAATAACTTTGCCGTAATAAACCGAATGCCACAGTTATCGATCGGGCGTTTGCTTTTATTAATAGTCGCGACGTCGTGTTCGCTCCGTTCTATATTTAGAGTCTGTTCAACCCAATCACGGTACTTCTCCCGCGCTCTCGTCTATTATTCTATACGTACGCGCACAAGAACGAGCTACGGCACTGGCCGAGCGAGAAATTTTTCAATGGCACGCTCGCGCGATCGAGTCAATGCCAAAATCGTTTCACGATGCGAACGAGGTGGTGATTCGAGTTTTGGCGATTCTCTTTCTCTTAGCTACTCCCACACGAGCCGACTGCATACCTTCGTGGGTCGCTTCTCGGAAGGTCGTTCGTGAAAACGATAATTTTGCGGTTAACCGAGAGAGCTCGCCCTCGCATATGGGAGAGAGAGAGAGGGGGGGAAAGCACGGGCAGCGGAAATGCCGCGAGATCCGATACTCGACGAAACCGGAAGCTCTAACGGCGATTCCCGAGCCAACGTCACGCGGCCTCTCTTTGACGATTGATTTTTTTTTCCTCCTCGGACGAATCAGCGTGAAACGAGTTCACGAGAGATGGGAAATAACACGACGCGGAGGTTGGATCGTTAACCTCGACCTCTTGTCCACCTCGTTGACCTTGAGATCGTCGGACGAGATCAGTCGCGCACGGGCGATATAAAGGCACTCGGGAGAGTACGTGTGTGGAAAAAGGGGGGAAGGGGGTAGAAGGGGTGGTCCAGAAGCCCGCCCGGCGAGTTCGACGAACTCCAAACGCGAACCAGTTTTCGTCGAGCGAGCGTTCGAGTTTTGGGAAATGCGAGATGAAACTAAAAAAGGGAATCAAATCGAGCTTGAAATCTTCCCGCAGCGATAGGAATTTCGAGAGAGGAGGGAAAATTCGCCACGACAGGCAATCCGGTTGAGTGACAATTGCGGGAGAGAAAGGAGTGTCAAAATTTTGCAAAGCGGACAATTGACGTTCAAAGAGCCATCGCGGGCCGCGCGTGCTCTGTTCTTGACAGGAGGGGGTGCGAAAGGACGATAGGGAGCCGGAGGTGGGGGGCTCACGAGGAACTGTATAATTAGATTAGATACAAGATGCATTAGCATGTCATGCATATTCCATGAGACGGCGCGCGACGTCGAGAAAGGGATAGCGAGGGAACGTAGGAGAGACAGAGAGAGAGAGAGAGAGGGAGAACCGATGAGGGGTGTGGAAAGAGAATCGGGAATCATACCGCATCTCGGGATCGTATGATTCAAAATCACTCTAAACGATCCAGCCCGATCCCTGCATTCGCTGTTCCGGCACCACTCCTCCTTCGATTTATCGACTATCGGAATTGATTTCGGTTCATTCACAAGTTAACCGTTTGTGTTTCGAGCATTATCCAAAGGGAATGGAATGATTCGACGCCTGGGACGGGAGAGCGTTTAAAAAACACCGAACTCTTGGCTCACGTGACGCTGTAGGGGAACTCGCGAGGACGAGAGGGAGAGAGAGAGAGAGAGAGAGAGGAGGCCCCCAGGGCTCGCGTTCTAATTCCCGGAATCGTGAACCCGCACGATGGAAGGTTTCGAGCATTTTTACCTCCTGGCTCGGACCGAGATGTAAACACAACCCCCTGTGGTCGCGCAGTTTGCCTTATTATCGATAAATGCAATTACGATGCACCGAAATTTCGCGTAAACAAAGAGCGATAAACCCGACCGCGATTTTGCAATTCAATGCGGGGAAATATTATTCTCGTTGGCGATAAAAATCGAGGCGAGGGAATTGCGCAACTCGGGCAACTCGATTAATTTGTTTTTCGCGGTATACTTCCAAGTCTTTCAAGGTCCGATCGAGAGGGAGGCCTTCGCGGAGTTTCGACTGCGGAATCGAGTTTTTCCTCCGGAGCAACGAAATCGGGAGCCATCGTGGGAATCGACAAAATGATTAGCCGAATTTCAGGGAGAGACACGGAGAATAGAACTCGCGAGAATACACGTAGAGACAGATCGATATATCGATCATCCGGGCGCCCGTTTAGCGCTCTCTCTCTCTCTCTCTCTCTCTCTCTCTCTCTCTCTCTCTCTCTCGTCCGTCGACCAATTAATTTGACACGCGACGTAATTACTCCGACGCTCGCTTACGCGCGTTTCACAAACGAGATCGAGAATGCCTCCCCGCTCCGTTTGTGTGTATGCGTTCGTACGTACATGCGAGTAAACGATTAATCGAAGCTGATTTTAATCGAGTGTTTCGCTCGGACGTTTTATCGGGAACGTCCGAGATCGGCGAGATGATCGATGAATTTCTTTTCCCCGACAGGCAGCTCATTTTTTCGCATCGTTATTACGGATGGAGAGAGTATTTTCTTATTGCCGTCGCGAGAAATTCGTCGAGTAATCGAGAGAGGGATATAGAGAGCCGTTAAAGAATTACACTCGACGTCGCAGGAAACTCGCGGGCGTCGTTCGCGAGGATTTTCCCTCCGCTTTTCCTTCACCTCTCGCTGCCTCCCGTCGTCGACTTCTTTTTCTTTATTTCACCGGTGAACCCGCGCTCGCGTCCCGCCCCGTGGGAAAATCCAGGTCGACCGAGAAAGCGAATTCCGAATGCCTGGGCGCATAAAACGGCTCACTCGGTTAGACGATGAAAAGAAAACACCGCATGAAAGAAGACTAGACGAAAAAAAAATAAGGCTCGTTACCATTTCATATTATTGCCATAGTGGGCCCCGGAGTGACCGTACACTCTTCGAATAATAGACAACTCTCGAAATTCCGGATGAAATTATTCGTTTTTATCTTTCCCTACAATGACATGAGTTTAAAAAAAAATTGTCTCAAAAAATTTTAAAAACAAAAAAAAACAAAAAATTTATTTATGCTAAAATTACCTGGTGTGTGGTTTCTGGAATGCTCTTGTTGTTTGAACCCAAAAATCTCAACAAAATTTCGGTACCAGCAGGGGTTGTACATATAATAGCCCGACTCCGTGGGTACTTGCGAGAAAGTTTTTCGAAATCTCATTTCCGTTAATTACTTGCATTTTATTAACATCTAGACAACGAGACCATTCCCGAAACTGCCGGCCAGGTAATTTAAACGTAAAAATATTCGGTTTTTTAATTTTTTTTAATTTAGTTGTGGATGTCGAACTATAAAAAACAAATCGAGTATAATTCGATACAATTTTCTGATATTCTATTTTTGAGAAGCGAGCGGCTAACGTAATACAAATATATCGAGAACTTTGAAAATTTCTAACGCGATAAAGCCTGGGAAGGAGATTTCGCGAGGTTACCTCGTTGGTTCGGTACAACGCTTAACCCGTTGTTAATCCGCGCGAGATAATCGTCGCGATAGCTGATACGGATGTAGCTCGCGCGGCCGCGCGGGGAGGGTGCGGAACGAATAGTGGGATTGGAGAGAAAGGGATTCCGCGTAGCTCGCGTTCCCGCGAGTCTGCGGGAATTCACGAAACCGGAAGCCGTTGTTGTACTCTAACGCGTATATACCTAACGTACAGCAGATTCGCCAAAATCCCTACGAGGGAGGACAAACGTTGTCGCTTCCCGCGAGATTTTCCAAAAATTTTCGGAAAAATCGCACGGGAGATTCTCGAAGTGAGAAAGGAGCGAATATAATTATGACAACGAATTCGAGCGCGGTCGTGTTAAAAGAGAGAGAGAGAGAGAGAGAGAGAGAGAGAGAGAGGACAGGAGGAGGTTGGCGCTTTTACGCGTGAGCCAGCCCCGCCGTAATCCGCCATACGTATAAATTCAAATGACTCGTTTCGCCCGTAAAGCGCGCCGTGAATATTCATCGGTGCTTCTCTCGGCACCCACGACACTCCAGTACGCGCGAAGACGGACCTTCGTTAGCGAGCGCAGACCGTCTCCGCGTAAACGCCGAGTATAACCACGTAATTATTTATCTCATTTACCGCGACTCGAGTGTTTCTTTCGGAATCGAATTGAGACGTTTACTCGACGATCATTTTTCACGGGAGGGACGAAGGAGACGAGGAGCGCTCGCGATCCTTTGTTCCTCGTAACGCGGAGAGAAAAAAAAATCGTTTAGGAATAAAGGAAGAGCCGTGCGAGAGGTAAGAAGATAAAAAAGAAGAGTCCGCGAAGGAAGGCGCATTTGAAATAGACGCAATGACGTAGGGAAGTGGTATTTATGTTTCGCGCGGTCGTGAAATATGCGTTTAATGCGCTCGTGCGAAAAACGAATGATTAAGCGACCGAGAAACCGGTTTTTCCTCTCGTGGGTATCTCCCTCCGTGTCGAGAGTGTTACGTGTGTGCGTGCCGTTCGCGTACGGCGAGCGAGAAAGAGAGTCGAACGGAAACGAGCGCGTTCCCAATTCATTCGACGATCCGATATATCGATTCCCTCCCCCTCTCTCCCTCTCTCTCTCTCTTTAGCTCTTTCTAGCATACACGCACTACCATACGATCGCTGCTCGAGTTTCCGACAATTTTCGAATTTCGAGTGTTATTAGGTTATGCAAAATTTACCGCCGGGAAGTTATCGAACGCTCGAAGCCCGGTTTTTCGATACACTTGGAAACTCTCCCTTCTCTCCTCACTACCTACGTAGCGCCAGCTCGGACTTTCTTTCGTGGCACAACAGGTGTAATTTTCAGAATAAAATCCCGTGTTTGAAATTCAAAACGACTCGACAAATTCGTCGAACACACGCTCGTCGAGGGTATTTAAATCGGGAGAGCGAGCGAGAGTTCGTCATCGAATTACGAAGTTAATGGACCAGAAGTGGCCGGCCGGCTGTTAGGGCATTTCGACGCGAAAACTCGTGGAAATCCGCTCACGGAAAAATAAAAATAGTTTCGCTCGTTGGCCGACAAAATAATCGAGTACTCTCGGGCCGTGCGATATCCGAGGGCGTGGGTGTTATTCCTCGCGATACGCGCGCACTCTCGCAAACCTCTCTACCCTCTACAGTCGTACCTTCGGCGGATCTATAGCGACGTGTATCGATTTCGCGTATCGTGGGACTCGCGGAAATTCAGCGCGTGTATTTGTCGCCGGATAACTCGAGCGAGGAGGCCACGTAGCGCGATAAAACGCGTATATCGATTCTCGATCGGGTCGGTCTACCCCGTTTGAAGTCGACGCCCGAATGAATATTATCGTTCTCTCGAGCGCGGCCGGCTTTTACAAGCAATATCGCGCGCGGAGTTTCGATTGATTATCGCGAATGGACTCGCGCCAGCGATATACGGGGTGTCCTCGAACGACGCGGGACCTTCCAATGGCTCGTGAAATACTCCTTTTTCATTTTGATGATCGACTTTTACTGTCCGGGTTATTCTGGTTTTCCGTTAGCCAATCGAGAACGAGTTTCGGCTCCGTGGGTGTCGCTTTATCTAATCTCGTTCAATTTCGTTCGAATTGAGTTATAAATTGGAGCTAACCCGCACGCGAAAGTATCAGAAGGTATCTTTAACAAATTTCGACTCTCCTACCGAACGATTCGAGTCCGAGTCACCCTTACTTTTTGTTTTATCAGAATGAGAATGCATCATGCGCGAACACCATCTACTTCTACGCGACCATGGTGAACAGTGTAGGACTCTAACCTACTAAACTCACTCCGTACTGATGCCATGTAATAGGGTTATTACCTGGTCCCGAAGTCCGAGTCACCCTGTATCCCGGTAAAATATAATTACGGTTAATTCTCGTTTGAATGAATGAGAATCGAATTCCTCTCTGCCTTTGGCTTCTCTATCGCTCGAGCCGATTACGGACTCATTAGTTGAGCAAGTAAACAAAGAAAAAGGGGAAGTTTTTTTTTTCTCCACCGCTGATAATTACGCGAATGAATTTCACGGGATGTAAACAACATTATACAACGATACGAGCATACGCGCACGAAGCAGTCAATTCTCGACGAGAGGTAGTTAACAAAAATGCAAATTCCTCGCCCGAAGTGGCCGCGCCGGCGAACGAATTAAACAAATAATTAAACATCGAGAGAAGGGGGCCCGCGAGCGCGAGAGAGAAAAAGGAAGCTTCGATTGTCGGCGGAGAGACCGCGCTGGAAAATTGGATGGTGGCCGATAAAATTCGTTCGGGGGGTTTTCACGCGGTGAGAATTATTATGAAATTACATGACTCGGTCTCGCCCGAGCACTCGCTCGCGTGGACGAAAATCGGACGGATTTATGTCCCGGTGTCGCGTCAACGGCACGTACCCGCCATTTGTCTCCTCTCCGTACATATTCCTCTCCTCCTCGGCTGTTCTCTCCCTTTCTCTCTCTCTCTCTCTCTCTCTCTCTCAGTGTACACTCGCGCGCACACCTATTTAAACCCTCGTCGATAAAGCAAACCGGGCGGACAGGTCGTCTAACCGCGGGATGGACCACCTGTGTACGAGAGCGTTTATCCGCGTCCGTCCGTCCGTTCGCTACTCCAGTTCCGTTCGGTTTCCGTACGTACACTGAAACACCAACACGGACGCGCACCGCGATCCGCGTCGGGGTGGGATTAGCCGCGAGTGTTCATTACACGTTCGACGCGGCTAATAGATAAATCAACGTCGATCAAGGGCTCGGTTTATAAATCGATAAACCGATAATTACGCGAGCCGTACGTTTATCGACTTTCGCGCTACGAAAATCTCGAGTCTCCTCTTCGAGACCTTTTCGCGCGAATTAATCGCGAGTTTGCCATTTTGGAATTCGATAGCGGATAAGTTATCGCGCGTCGAATCTCGTGCACTCGAAACGAAACGAAGGGGGAAAGAGGGAGAGAGAGAGAGAGAGAGAGTGGATGTTCCGATTGAGCATTCACCGATCGGAACGCATCCGACAGGCCCCCGATATCGAATATCCAGCAACTTGTGGATCGTGTTTATCGCGCGTCTTCGTTCGCCCCCTTCCTATCGCCGTTTCCACTTCCCTTATATATTCGCCTGACACGCAGACGCTATCGAGAGGGGGTGCTCGACCGGATGCACCCCCACACCAGCCGGAAAATTCCGCTTTTCCGAGCAGAGGAATCGCGAGTCGTCCCTTATGTAGTGTATTGTTCCTCGTTGATTGAATTTTTCGCACGCGCAGCTAAAGAGGCACAAAATCAAACACACCGAGGACAGCGAAAGCTGGACTTGGACGCGAAAGCACGGAATAATTTGTCCTTTCCTTTCGTCTCTTCGTCTCGGAGCGAATTTATTCTCCAGTGATATACAACGCGTGTTACTTCCGTTGACGGGAAATGGGTAACCTCGTCGCTGGGTCAATAACGATAAATCAGAATCGGATTGCGAGCCGTCATACGCTGGCGATAAATCGATCGATTAATCGAATCCCGTGTTCGCGATACGACGGCACTTCGCGGCGAATGGAAATCGAGATATTCGTTTGTGGTTTCGGAGGGGAAAAAAAATTGATACGCTCTCTCGTTCTCTCCGTAACGTTCCCATTACCCGGAAAAATCCCTTTTCATCAATGTAATGACTTTTTATTTCACGTCGATGGATCGTTTTTATTATCGGGATGAAGTGATTCTTCCGCGCTGGAGAATCTATAAGTTATACGAGTTGCCTTTAGCTTGACAAACGGGTCCAGTTTCCAAAAGATTCCCGTGACAAATGCGGGTAAATTTCCACGGGCGTAAACGCGTCGCGAAAAAATGTGAGAGGACGCGACGGAAAAATCGGACCGGGGAGCAAAAGCGTCACGGATAAAAGTTTACGATGACGCGAAAATTGCGCCCGGCTCTTCTCGCCAGTCATACCGACGACGGGAAGATTTCACCGAGAGCAAAATTTTTCTCGAATTCTTCACCGGCGGGGAGCGATGTAGAACGCGCGAATCGAAATGACATAATCGAGAGGGTCTCGAGCCGATAATCGTTCGAAACGGGTGAACCGGTTCGGTGCGTTCGATGAAAAAAAAAGAGAGAGAGAGGTCATATACGCGAGCGCGCGCGCGCGCGAGAGACGGTGTGCTCAACGAAATGGGGCGACTCATCGGAATTGCTAATTAGGATCGTGTAAAATTGTTGTAAATCGTCGAGTCGTGGCAATTATCGTAAAGAGAGGACTTGAATCGCGAACCCGATCGAGATAAAAAAGGAGAGTGAGAGGGGACGAGAGTGAACGGTAAAGCGAGAGGGAGAGAGAGGGAACGATA
>NCVS01001311.1:31094-53581 GCA_003055095.1 Goniozus legneri
CCCCTCTCGGTTTTTAATTAAAAACTTTCCGGCGAAGATCAGCAGGCCCCTGGCCTCGTTTCGACCCGCGGCCAATGGCGTTACGCTTCTCCCTCCGAGAGTTTTATTAACCCGTCGATAATCCTCGGCAAGTTCGCGATACTCGCGCGACTATTACGACCGGGGGAAAAGAAATTCCTCGCGAATTACACAAAGTGTTCAATTCGCCAAAGACGAAGGAGGAGAAGGAAGGAGAGGGAAAGAGGAGCGATAAGAGCGCATTCTTTCGAGAATCGCTAGTGCGGTGTGTATATTGTTGGTGAAGTTTATGGTTCATCGATTATGGGATTAAAGAGCGCGAGCGGAAGTTAACGTCGGGTCGGTTGGGTCTCCCCAGGCTAGATTATCAAAGATTATTAACAAAGCGGTTAGCTTATCCGGCGTTTCGCGATTCCGCTAACTTCGTTCCAACATTGCCGAGGAAGGACGAGGAACTAAACCGTTCGAGTTACAGCCGTATCGTCGAAACTGTCCTCTCCTAAACTCCGCCGTCGTTCCTAAACGAGCGTCTCGCGAAGGCAGAAAAACTGAGAGACGAGTTTTCGGATCGAGCGGCGCGGAATCGCGAGGAGCGTATTTTTAGTTGGCGCGAATGCGTGAGCGCGAACGAGAGAGACAGAAGTACGCTTTACCTTGCCAAGCATAAGTATGCGATGACGTCATACCCCGAGCAGACGCGCAAGAGCGTAGGAGCGAGAGAGAGAGAGAGAGAGAGAGAGAGAGACTAGAACGGGGAACGGGTTTTTTCATCGAGCGAGCGAGCAGAGAATCGAACAGCACCCGCTAAAAAATTAATCGCGATGATCGTTTTAGAAAAATTTATCGCATTAATTTTTTCTCCGATAAAAGGAATTTCACAACTCGAACGTCGGGCGGTTAAAATTCCGAGTGCGGATTATCGGATTATCAAGATGATTACGACGACGTATTCCAAACTTCGATATTCCAGGTTCCTCGCGTATACTCGGATCGTGAACAAAAAAACGAACACGGAAGAATGGAGATCCTCTCCGGTGGTGATAAAAACACACGAAAGAGACCGATGAACCCGAGAGCGCGGAATCCAGAATTTTCCAGGATGTAAACGTTCTCCTCGTCTGGCTCTATATTTTTTTTTCTCCCTCCCAGTTTTTTTTTTCCTCGCTCTTTCTCTACTTCCCAGTCGTTCACTCTCACCCCGTCCCTTACTGTTTCAGCGCGACTGTTCCATTCGCAATAAAAGCACGACGGAATAACGCGCTCGCGCGCTCCCTCGCATAGTTTACGCGGAGAAGTTCCGTGCTCGAAAGACGCCTTATAGGAATCGCGTTCTCTTTTTCTTTCTCTTTTCGAAAAAAAGACTCTCTCTCTCCCCCTACCGACAAATCCTCGGGGTCTCGCACGAACGCGATTGAGACGGTTTGGCTATTGTTAACCGAGAATTTTTCTCAGGAGTAGCTTTTCAAATCTGTCGATAAACTTCGCTATACGTCGTTCGATGTGAAGTCGGCCGTCGAAGAGGCGAGAATCGGGAGAGCCGATTTATCGCGCTCGTACGAACTAATCTACAGACTTCGGAATCTCAAAGATTAGTTGGCCGAAGTCCTGATTAGATTAGTAGAATTTTGTCGACTCTCGGCCGAGGAGTTTCGGCGTTCCCTTTGTTCGCCGCCCGAAGGCAGTTGACCGGTCGCGACCCTCCACCGGCGCGCACCTTCGGATAGCTGTGGACCTACATATGCAGCCAATGACGTCACGCCAGGTATGACAGACACGTGAATAGGGGGAGAAGCGAGAGGGGCAACGGGAATCGCCGGGACCACCGATCAATGAAGCCAATAGTCGATCGATTCTCGTGGATGTACGGCACGAGATTCCCCAATCGGGTGTAAGCGGAATTCTTTCGTGTCTCTCTGCCATCTCGACTGGATGTAAAGTTTTCGTACAACGTGAGAAATACACGACTCGTTCTCTTCGTAGAAATTTTTGGACTATCGACTCTTTACAAAATCGGAGTAGAATGCGCGTAAAATCGGAACCGATTCATTTCTCATCTCGGACGTCGTCTATTTACGATGTATCTGAAGTTTCCATCGCTGGAGTCCAACGATATTTCGAAAAAATTTTTTCTCGCAAAACAAGTTCACATATCTTTTTAGAATACACTTTAACAACGGAAAAACACATTTATGAAATAATTTTTGGCCATTTTTGACAAAGTTGAAAAATTTTTTTCGAAATATCGTTAGACTCCAACGATGGAAACTTCAGCTACATTATTTACGATAGTAGCGAGAAACGAATCACGAAATTCAAGGGTAATGTATTTCTGCTTCAACGACAGGGCAATTTTTCACCCCGCTCTTTTATCAATGGAAGCCCGCCAAGAATTAAATATCGCCATGAATAATTGACACGGTATAGCTTCGCGCGGAAAGTTCGTATTGTCGGCGTAATGAGATTGCGGCGATGAAATTAGCGCGGTGATCGAAATTTCGGAATCGCGAGTTAGCGCGGGCGTATAAGACGAAGAGGCAAGCGGAGGTGGAAAACAAAAGCACGACAGCGAGGACGGGAGAGGACGACCGTCAAAGTTTGATTGGGGTGAGTTTAACTCGACATCGATCGCGCTTGCCGTTCTCTATACACCCCCGTCGCCCGTTTCGCCAGTCAACGCGAAACGATTCGTGAATTATCGAGACCTCTTTATACACACCGAGGCACGTAACGCAAGCCCGAACGGTTCGTTTGGGTAACGACATTCAAAACACGAATAATGGCTAGTTAGGAGAGAAGATATCTGTCGTTTTCGAGGAAGGAAAAACCGAAATAAAAGCTTATTCTCGGCAAAAACTCGAGAAGCGAAATTAAATCTGCAAGCGATGGTCGGTATTTCAACCCGGCGCGAAATTTCCCCGAATTGAAGATCGAACCTCTCTTATTAAATGTCGATAAATTACGCGGACGCGGGGCCGAGCGAGTTTAGCACGAAACGCGGATTAAAAATGATTTCTTAATAAGCGAGTTCTCGTTTTCCCTCTCGTTCTTCCCGACTCGCGACGTGCGCGCTTTATTAATCCCCCGGCGAGATCTCCCGCGAATGGAAAATTCACGTTTTATGACACGTCCGGTGGGGCGCTCTCTCGCAAATGTACGAGAGAAGCTCCGAACACGATAAAAAACGTCCGATAAAACGAAGATCAACGCTCTCTCGTTAGTCTCGATAAAAATTGCGAAATTCGTATTCCCATTCGGGAACGGGAATCGCTCGAAATGCGCGCGAGTAGGGGAAGCCGATTGTTATTACGGATACGTCGTACGGGAATCGCGATGTTTTATTAATACGCGCGAGGGCGATCGAGAGGAGGACACGAGTCGAATCGATAATCGACCCGTCGCGCTCTCTCGCCCGAAAACGCGACAATTAGCGAGATCTCGATTTAATCGATGCGAGACGCCAGCGCCGGGGTAGCTTATCGGCTCAATCGTCCAAGTCTCGTCGATCAATCGTTCGCGCGGGTGCAACGTCGACTCGATTAATCGAAACTCGACGTAATTTATCGAAACGATTTACCAAGTCGCGAGAGAACGAGAACGAGAGAAAGAGAAGACCGAAATTGTTCCTTTTTTCCATTAAATAAGTAAAGAAACTGGAGAGAGAGAGAGAGAGCGCTATTTATTTCCCGAGGAAGATGGAAAAAGAGGGACGAGGAGAACGGCTGTTTTACCTGAGAAGTCGTATGTGGGTCACCGGGTCGAATCGTCAAGGTGAGACGAGCCCGAGCGCACCGGCTCGAACGAACGTCACACCGCTGCTCTCGAATCGTTCGTAATAAAAAGAGCGAGCTCTCTCTCGCGCTAGCTATCGGCTCGCTAGCCGCCGAGAGAACCCGGGGTAGCTGAAAATTCCATTAAAAATAACGTCATCCTCGGATCGAGTTTCGCAGTCGCCGATTCTCCCAGGACTAATTCCTTCTTTTGTGAAACCCAGTCGACGTTATCGCGCGGGTACCTTGGCTCGGGGCTGTGCCGAGCCACCGGCGCGCCAGCTCGCGCTAATCGATCGATTTTTACCGCGTTGTAAATAGCGTACGTGTCCGTGTCTCGCGGTGAAACAAATCGAGGGCTTTCGAGAGCGAGCGCTACGTCCGTCGTACGATCTCTCGCGGGAGAAAAAAAATCACACGAGAGAAACATACGAGGATGTAATTAAATGAGTTACCCGTAGAAACTGGGTAATTTCGATTCAACTGCCGCGAACTTTCGTCAATAGGTTTTCGAGCTTCGACGAATCATTCCGCGATTCCCGCTCGAAAATAGCAACGGGAATGCATTTTTTTCTCTCTCTCCCTCTCTCCCTCTCGTTCGCGTGCGGGAGTAATCAGAGTCAAATTCCGAGCGTTCGAATTTCTTCGGTCGTTGAACCCCCGCGAAGCGAGAGGTTGAAAAATCGAATCGGGAGAGGAGTTTGTATTTTTAACGTAAAATGAACAAACAAACAGACAAAAATCGCGCGTCGTTGGACGAAACTCGCGAATTCGTATGAGCTTCCATTTCCGGTTTTGGGGTGTAATGGAGAAAGGCCGAGAAAGAGAGAGTGTGTGAGAGAGAGAGAGAGAGAGAGTAGGGTCAGAATCGCGAGGGAGAAAACGGATTTTGCACCCAGTTCAATTTCCGTGGCAGTTTCCATTTTCGAATGGTCGAGCCACACCACCGCATCGCGTCCACCACCACGCCGGCTGCACTTCGCATCCCCTTTCTACCTCTTTTTACGGGAACGAGAGAGGCCACTATATGGTGTTACACGCCCCTGTGTTTTCCACGCGCGTTTCGAATTCGAGACGCGGATGTGCCTCGCTATACAGAGAGAGAGAGAGAGAGAGAGAGAGAGCTGTGTATTCGCGAAATTTATTTCGCAATTCGAGCACCCCATTAAAACGTCGCGCGAACAGTGCCGCGCCGGGACGGAGGGAGAAGGTGAAAAAATATCAATAAAATTACCGTTCCGAATAATTGAATTTTAAAAAAGGAAACATCGCTGACAATTGATTTCGTTGAGGGTAAATCGTTTATTCGAAAAAGCCGTTTTAAAGATACGTACGGGAACGTAAAACACGGCCGGGGCTGTACAGTATTTTCGGAATTGAACAAAAATTGCATTCTCCCCCCGTTCGAGGTGTACGTCTGCGCGAGCGTCTGTGTAAGGGAGTGGATATGAAGGAATGAATGGAGGGAGAGAGAGAGAGAGAGAGAGAGGCAGATAGGAGAGGTTTGCCGTTACAGTTAATCCGAGCTACGTAGAAGGAGATAACGCGACGCTCGAGTTAACAAAGGCTTCCGCTTTTGCTCGTTTACACGCTCGTCTCGACGCCATTGTGCGAGACGGATGAGGACGGGAGGGAGGGCGGGAACGAATAGCGTGAGAGACTCGGAGAACGCTGAAAAGCATCCGCACACAATCCGCGAATTCGCCACGTGCCAATCGGTTTATCGATTCCCCGAATGCGTTATTCATACCGAACGCGCTCGCTGTGCAATTTTTAACCAGTCGGTGATACGCATCGAGGTATTTATTCGCAAGGTACGCGTGTCACTCGCGGTTCGCACGATCGTCGAGCGATCGGGCTTGCGAACGCCGTCAAGAGAGCGTGACGATCGGAAATGAGTGGAATAAAAACAAAAGGATTTGTAACGGACCAGCTGATGTCGCTCTACTCGTAGACTGCCCTAAATAGACATCGATGAGAGGATCAACCGAGTTACCTAACATCTAATTACGAATTATATTCGTGTACCCATAGCTCATTCGACTTTGTACAACTTTACAACCCGATGCGACTTTGAATAAAGAAAAAGTGAGAAAGAATGGAGGACAATGGGCATAACTCGCGATATTCGGCGCGCGCGGTTGGGAAAACTCGAATCGCGAGACGGTGCGCGCCAGTCGAGAGTCGATCTCGTTACGTAACGGTATCGCGAACCCGTTTTCGCGAGGGAGCTCGCGTCCGCTTAATGGAACGGCTCGCTGGCAGCTCGCGAGAAGTCCGAGCGAGCGAAAAACCAGTTCCGCTCATCGTTCCCCTTAACTAGCGCGATTTTGACTTTAATCGAGGAAAAAGAATTTTTCTTCGGACTCGGGATCCCACTCCATTTTTCCTCCTTCCCTCGATGAAATAACTTCCTTCGGAGGAAGCGCGCGAGCCAGAGAGGGAGAGAGGGAGTAGGAGAAACGCGATTTCACCAGTCGACCCCGTTTTGCGCGATATCCCGCGCGGCCTTTATTGTGCATACGGAGTACGCGTGGCAAGGTTATAAGCACGCTCGCGAGATCGAGGCCGAGCCGGAGTTTCGCAAAAGCAAGAGCGCGCGAGCGATAGAACCTTCGGAAATTCGAGAAAGAGAAAAAAAAACCGGTTTTCCGAATCGAGTTTTCCCTTTTTCAACGAGCGAGCTTATTTATTTCTGCCGCTCGATCTTCTCGCGGAATTCGAAGAATATATCCCGAGAATATTGGAATCTCGCGCGCGTTTGAAATATCCTTCCGAGATGCCGAATAATGAGCGTTTGTATGTTACTTGATCTCGTACGAATAAACGTACGATATCCATACATATGTAACGAGGAGCGTCGCGCTCCTCCGACAATTCTCTTCGTTTTACAGTATTTAATGTAAATCGGCACTCACCTATGTGTTGTTTCGACGACGGCTCTCCCGTAATTGACAAACTGCAACAGAAAGAAAACAAAAATTGAAGAGACTAATCGTATTTTCACGTTTTAATTAACTTCTATCGCTGTTAGATCAGCAGTATCGAGTCTCGCGAAAAAGTTGCCAGCGAGTTTTTTTTTTTCGCAAAGAGGTTTGTCGAGAGTTTCGTTCACGAAGCAATCGTTACCCCGCGCATCGACACCGTTCGAGGCTCGACGAAATTCGATATCGTGCCACTGGCCTCCTATCTTCCTCTCTCTCCCTCTCTGTGTCTCGCTCGCTCCGGCACCTCTCGCTCCTCGCGCTTGACTTCGAGCGGCCGGAGTTTTGCGGGGGAATTTCAACTTGTCCCAACTCCCGTTCCCAAATTCAGCTCGACACCCAAACACCCCGAGATGACCGTAAGAGTAATCGTCGCTCTTTGTCAGCTGAAGTTTCGAAAACGCGAATAAAAAAATCTTCGGGGTGGGCAATCCCTCTCTCGTCTTTTGTTCGTCGAAAATACATTCCTTCCCGCGTTGCGCACGGTTTTGTAGCGCGAAAAATTGAAAATCTTCGTTTTCGCGCGAGAGGATACATTTACGCTCGTTCGCGGTAACAAAAACTCAAAGAGAAACAGGAGGAGGTGAAATTCGTGAGTTGGACTCGTAACCGAGTCCTACGTCGGCGTTGAACTCGACCCCACTTGCGCTCTTCCTCCATCCCACTTTCTCCTCTCTCTCTCTCGCTACCCGCCACATAGCAGTCTCGTTTTAATAATTACGTACGCGCACGGCGCGCGGCCTCGTTTCGCTACCCCCGTAACTTCGGACGCGAATTATTAAAAAGTTCCTCGTTTGCTCGCTTAATTCCACGGATTTTTCGAGGAGAAAAGGAGTAAGAAATCGAGAAATCGAATCGACACCGAGTAGAGTTTCATTCCGAAATGGGATTTTCCTCCGACGAGAATGAGAGAGAGAGAGAGAGAGAGAGAAAAGATCGATCGCATTTTCGACTCTATTTGGTCGATATATGGATGGCGTTGCGTCACGACGCGGCGATTACTTTTCTCTATACCTACACAGGGATTTATCATCGACTCGGGGGTGCAGGAGAGGCTCGCGACTTGGCGTGCAAGCCGAATCCCTCCGTCCCGGTCTCTTTCTCCTCTCTTTGCCTTTTATTAACGCGCGTGACTCGTGGGCCGGAGTTATCGCGTGACGACGGGGCGAAATTATCGATTAGACGCGAACACGCACGCGTTACAATAACATTCTGAGGGAAAGAGGAAGGAGGGCGATAGAGGAAGGAAAATAAAGAGGGGAAAAAGGGTTGAGCGCGATAGCGGGAACGAAAGCTAATCGGAATATCGAGAGAGAGAGGAATTCGGCCGAGAGAGCGCTCTCCGCGATCGTTAACGAGTTAGAATTCGTTAGGAGAGCTTCTCGATTCCGCCAGGGACAGCGAGAGAGTCCGACTAATTGGGAATTTAACGCATCGTGAATTAATTAAATCGCGCGGTAAGCACGCTCGGTTATGGTGCCGACCTTGACCCGCGGGCCTCTCCCCCGCGGAAACTCGAGGCCCGCCTCCGAGCGCCGAAACGCACCGAAAAGTATCACGTGTAACGGTGCAACACGCGGCCGGGCTCGACTTCCGGCTCCGTTTCCTCCTCCCCACGCCCGCGTCACGTTCACACGCACACGAGTTCATTAAACGCGGGCGCCGAGCGCGTACACCGCACCTGTCGAGAGCCCGCTAATTATAAGCTCACGGCACCGTGGAGTTTGTCGGGATAAAAAAAAAAAAAAAATATATATAAACGCGAAAAATGCCCGACTCATTCGGCTATACGAATTCTCGCTCGCCCGTCGCGGAAGAACGTCCGAACGAATTTTCGCGAATCACCGACACTCGAATCGCTCTATCTCTATCCGACCGGGTCGGGGAAATTTTCGCGGGAGAGATTTTCGCGCCAAGGAGATAAAATTGGTCAGAGATTGTAGCTTCCGCGAAGCGGCGAACGAAAATGACACGTCACGGAGCGAGAAGTTGGGGGTTTTCGAGTTCGATAAAAGCTATAAAAGCGTTCCGTGTGGAAGGGACGGGTTAACGTATACACAAGCGCGTGTATACCCGTCCGTCTGTACGTGTGCGCGTAAGAGAGATCGGAAACGTTACTGCGCTTTTTTTTTACCGTTAGGATGAATTTCCAGTTGGAATCTATCTTTTTTACTGCGAGACGATATACTTCCCCTCGGAAAATTTATATCCCCGAGCGTTTTTAACGACGCCGCGAGCGTGAAAAGACGAGATGACGTAAAAATTTATCTCGGCGCGGGAGCGCGCGCGTTTCGTGGGAGAGTTACAGGGCGAATTTGCACTTACGTATGTATCGGAGTGCGCATTGTGTGCGTGAGCTCGCGTGCGAATCGGGCTAACAAGGACGAACGAGGGAGAGAAGCGAAACTGGCGGAGTGAGCGAGAGAGAGAGAGAGAGAGAGAGAGAAGACAGTGAATTAATCTCCCTATTAGGAGTCGCTCGTCTCGATTGCCTTTCTCTCGAGCCATCTCTCTATATCCCTCTCCCGCTCGATGACTCTCCAAACTCTCCACCTTCAATCGGGAAAGAACCGGGAGACAAACAAAAGATCGAGAACGAAGAGAATTTTTAAAGCCCTCCCCGCGCGTCGAAATTCATCCGCAACGCGTACAACCGAATTGACTCTAATCGCTTCGTCGTTATCAATTTTTTTCCCGACCTCAATCGATTTCGCGGCTAATTCGACGACAGATTGCCGCGTTCGGATGCCGCTGGCATAATTCGGACGTGTCATAGTCGTTCCGCGATTCCATCGCACCCCCTCGAACGCACACTCGAATCGCTGCTGATATACGTCACGACGGTGTCCCCTCGCCCCTCCCCGGTCCCCATCCGCGGATGGATTTAATCGCGCGTGCACGGTCGAGGCGATACGGAGGCCGGGAGGATCAAGGACTCCGACGGATCGATCGAACGCCGCGCGTCGGATTTCGCTTTAGCATAATGAACGTCATGCTGATACATAAACATGCTTGGCGACAGATTTCCAAACCCCACCCACCTACTTCGCGTCCATAGTGATTAACGCGCCCGACGTGGGATCCTCGCGCAACGAACGATAATTGCCAATGAGATTTTTTTTTTTCTCTCTCTCTCCACGCGGTAAAGATAATCGATCTCGATTCTTTAGCAGCTGAAATTTTTAGCGTAACGAGGGAGAGAGACGAGAGATAATTAAGAGAGAAACGAGGGATATCGCGACAGTGTTTTCGGTGTAATATATGTAACTGAAGTTTCCATCGTTGGAGTCCAACGATATTTCGAAAAAATTTTTTTTCGCAAAACAAGTTTACATATCTTTTTAAAATACACTTAAACAACGAAAAAAACAGATTTATGAAATAATTTCTGGCCATTTTCGACCAAGTTGGCTATCCGTGTCCAAGTTGGTCATCCGTGTCCAACTTGGTCAAAAATGACCAAAAATTATTTCATAAATGTGTATTTCCGTTGTTAAAGTGTATTTTAAAAAGATATGTGAGCTTGTTTTGCGAGAAAAAATTTTTTCGAAATATCGTTGGACTCCAGCGATGGAAACTTCAGATACATTGTAATATTTCGTACGAAAATTATTTTCGAGAGAACCTTGTAAGGAACGGAGGGAATTTTAATTTTCTCGAAAACGAAAGAAATTTGACTCGATTCGAAACGCAATCGGAAGAGGAAATTGATTTTTGTTGTCTTTTTGCCGGGAAAGATAGGAAAAAAAAGATCTCTAGCCGTCCAGCGCTCAGGGCGAATTTTCTTGCCGAGCCAGCGACCGACCAAGTTTTCCGACGTAAAATCGATGTCTAAGCGCCATTGTGAGCCTCGGGGGGGGGGACCCCTCCCCCGCCCCCCACGCACCAACCCACCTACCCGACCTCTACACCGTCCGGATACTTTTGCGATCGCTCTCGAGTTTAGCTACGACGCCTCGCAATCTCGTTATCCTTCCCCTTCCTCCCTCCTCCCCATCTCGAGCCTGCGTCTCGACAGTCAGCTCGCTGTGTAAGGTCCTCGTCTCACCCACTTCTCCCGTGCCCCGGAGAGCCGACCGAGACTCGAGACGCGCGAAAAATTAGCGAATCGCGCGAGCGTGCGACAAATATTTTCCCGTATTTATCGCGATTCCAATTTGCGAAATTGAACGAATCCGTTTTCCGCTCTCGGCCTTCTCGCCTTTTCTATTTTCCGTTCTTGCGTAGCCGTCGCGAGAGTTTATCGGAACGATTAATCAGCCGTGCGAGATTATGGTAAAAAGAGCGAGCGAGAAGTGTATCGATAACGAACGAAATTCGATCGTTTCGGCATCGACCTTCCTCTCCCACCGCTCCGTTCGCCGACATTTCCAACCCTTAAACGAGAGTCCGATGCTGTGGTAATTAGTCACGGTAATTGGCTACACGGTTCCGATATATATATACATATATACATGCATATATATGGTATATATACATCACAGGACTCTCTCTCGGTCGTTCTGTGCCGCGCGAGCTTCAAAAGCACCGGATTTAATTACCCCCCGAGCAAAAGCGAGTCCGGCGTACCATCGAAAAGTCACGATCAAAATAAACGCGAATCGTGTTGCCATTGAATTTATGACCGTCTCCCCCGTCCCCCTCTCTCACTCTGAATACCTTCGCAACGAGCGAGCGAGCGAGCGAGCGAGAGAGAAACGAGAGAAGGAAGATGACGAGTAATTGGATTCCGCTAAATTGATTTCAACCCTTCTATATAAGTTTCGTCGATTATCACAATCGATTTCTTTTCCGATCGTTTTGTGCCCTCTCGTTGTAACCCCGTCGCCCGTATACTTAACGTGCAATTTCCGATGCTGGGCGCGCGCGCGAGGGAGTTCGAGAGCAACTTCTACCGGTGCTTATTAGAGAAGAATAAGTTAATAATAAGACGTCGATGAAGTTGAACAGGGCTCGCGAAGCGGATCGGTTAAAGGGGTGAGTTGGGTTACGGCCATTCACCGTTTTTGGTTTCGGCGGGAGGCGATTTCGCTCTTCTTCTAAGTCCCTCTCTCTCTCTTTCTCGTGCTAGCTCCGTTCAATTCAGCGGCAAAGCGGAGAGCCGGATCGATGCACGCCTTCGCATTCGCGCGGTTCTCCCCCTCCCCTCCACCGCCTCCCACATCCTCCCTCTCGCGTTCCCCCACCGAAGCTCTACCCACCGCGGACACAGAGCGTTGCGTCGAGAGTGCGTTCACCCCTTGCGCGCGCGCTTTCTCCCTTCTCCCTCTCTCTCTCTCTCTCTCTCTCTCCTTCTCGTTCTCTATCTCTCGTAGTCCCTCTCACGTCCTGCGATAGGGCTCTCTCGTGTTACTTCACCTTCCATATCGCATTTGCCGATGTCACGCGTGTATACCCACCGCGTCCCGCATCTTCGCGATTAATGATCTCGTCTCGAGGAAACCGACGCGAGAATGCACCGGCGAAATTTCTACGCCGTTCTATCTCATTGTCGGTGAACGTGGATCGATCGTTTTTCGATTCAGTTTCGCTCAAACGGGAGTTAGAAATTTAAGCCGCTCGGCGAATTGAAATTAGCGATTAAACGTTTCCCGGCTGTTTATGCGAAAATCGGTTGACCGAGTGTACGCGCGACGTTAATTAGCGCAATCCGATCTGGCTCGGACTCGCGAAATGGAGGAAACGCGCGCAACCCGTCGAAATCGATCGAATACCCGCGATGGGGATAGAATTAGAGAACGCGCGTGCTGGTAAACTGAATACCAGATGTTAAAACTTCGGCTGGCCCGCTTATCGACTGTTTATATTTCCATTGGTTTTTCTCTCTATTTATTTTCGGATTTGCGTTTAAAAAATTGTTCAATTTTTTTTCAGATTCAAATTAACTCCGAAACTCGACTGTCGGATACGATCAGTCGAGATTTCCACGAAACGATAATCTGTCCTTGACCGTTCGGGTACCTGGCAGGACCCAGCGGGGCCTAGTAGCGTGCCGAATCGTTGTATGGTCGTCACGGCTCCTCTAACTGCGGTTTGGGGCCCTAATGACGCAGGAAAACACCCGGAATACCGAAATTCAACCTCGAACGTTATTTCCAGCTACTCTTTTCCCTACTCAAGTTCAAGTTCAAGTTCAGGCACGGTATTTCGTATTCGTAGTGTTCATTGTGTTGCGCTCGGTGGAGATTCGATCTCGAAGACCGAGATAAGCATCGATAATTCAATTCCTTTTTTTTACGTAATCATTCTTAATCATCGTCTATCCTTTTTAGAACGATTGGCTATATTGAAAGAGTTAAGTAGAGAGAATAAAGGTCGTATACTTATTATAGTACTTTCGTAATTGGCTGTGCCAGCGAGTACTACGAGTCGCCTCGCTCATAACTTTACTTCTCTAATCTTCTTTTCAGTACTTCGACAGTGACAATCGTAAATTAAAGGAAGTCCAAAGTAAGGATAAAAAATGAGCGAAACAGGAGAACGAAGAAACGCCAAGAAAGCTTATTGACGGGTCGAGAAAATGCAATACGAAGACCATATTTCATGAATATGTATGACACTTTCGCAATGAATACATTTTGTTGTCATCGATATCTGATCGAATCTTCGATTCATCGCTCTTTGTAACGATAGTGATAAACGTAGAAGGAAATTATGTTTTTTCCCACATTAATGTCCAGATTAACTTGTATATCAGCGAAAAAAAAAAAAAATAAATCAGTTCACACTAGATAACGATTCACGTGAGATTTCTAACGGAACAAAACCTCGTCGGAATATTTCACGTGCTGTATTGAATGAGCAGAAGATCAATATTTCTGTTTTTCGGTATAATTGTAAACTGTTCGTAACAGAAAACAAATAAAAAGTAGAAATATTCGGTAAAAATTCACGGTATATGTTCACGCAGCGTGAAGATGAAGTAAAAGATCTCGCGGGCTTGTCCGAGCGTCTGTTCACACTTCACACGCGATAGGATACGTATTATTATCGTTGCACAATCGATTATAGGTTCACGCGGGAGCGAGAGAGAGAGAGAGAAACCGAACGAGAGTGAACGAGTGAGTTATTTCGATCGCTCCCGTTGTTATCATTATGCAAACAGATATGAATACACACATATTTATATTATATGCGAGCTATACCGGCGGGGGGAGGGACGGTACACGGAGAGGTTCCTCGTTTACATATTAACTGTAATCGAATCAACCATTTAACGCCATTAGACTGCGAATTTACGGGTGTGCGCACCAAAAGATTAAATGGATCCCTTTATCCATAATTTATCGCGGTGCAATGAAAATACATACGTATATACCCCTAGCGCGGCAAACGGAATTAATTTCGCTAATTCGCGGGATAACTTGGCCGCTTTTAATGAAATTAAGCGATAATAGTTATTTTTCTCGCGAACAAATAACCAATCTAGCGTATATCGTTTCGATAAATCGTACGGCGGGGCTTTCTTATTGGAAACGCCGAGAGACGGTAATTTTCGATTACGATAAATCGATCGTAAGCCACTACCGATAACCCAGCAGGTGTACTATGTATACCTATGTATGTATCAGTAGGAGATCACGATACGAGCCTTCGAAATACGCATCAATAACGAGAACGTACGGAACGACTCGCGCGCGAGCCGATCTCGATATATATATGAACGCTCCGGTGTAGGGGAATGGCGAAAATTCGTAACGAGTCCGGGCAGCGTGAGAATCGCCTTATCGATTAATCGGATTGTTCGTTTCGGCTTCGTTGAATCGAGCGGAGAAAAAAAAGGCGTAGAACGATATCACCGACTTTCCGCGCATTCTCATTAAAGTAAACAAGCTAATGATTCAACAGGTGTGCGTGTGTGTGTCGCTCGGAACGAGGTGACGAACGCGTCGGGAGATCGTGAAATTGATCTACGAAACCAGAAATAAAAACGTTTTTGTACCGAATTTTTTTGAAATTACGGCTAAAAAATTTATTCGTTTTTCTCTCTCGATAACGTTTATTCGTTTATCGACACTCGATAAAAAAAAAAAAAACCGATAAAAATCGACGAGATTCCTCAAACCGTTTCCCGCGGCGCGATTCGACGAATTTTTGTGAAAATCAGAAAAATTGAATAAGTACGAGTCGCGAGATATACGTTATTCACGGTAATATTCGAGACATTTGTTGATATTTAGTATCGATCCGAGTTTGAGTTCCACTCCGGCACTGGTATATCGAGATACTCTCTCTGGCGCGGAGTACCAATTAAAAGTTTCGCGATACCTCCTCTCCGCCCCCCCCCCCCTTCTCACTCTGACCTCGTCGCAGCAACGCGCGCTCTCCCGTTATATCCGGAATCGCGGAGGAAACTACTCGAGAATGCGGAGCTAGTAAACTCCGGCTTTAGTTATCGTACGATAAATCGCGACGTTCCCGAGCTACAATTATATACCCACGTAGGTGGGAGAGGAAAAATCTCGTAGGGGCACTCGGCGGATAATTTTCGACAATCCGGGATCGTCTTTGGTCGTGCGATCGGCTCCCTCGTGCGTAGTGTAGTCATAGGGAGCGTATTCAGGACGAGTACGGTTCACGGGCCGTAATCCGATTAGCATACAACACACCGGAAGCGGCTCGCGTATACACCGCGCGAACTCACGGTCTATACACGAATGAGGGGGTAATCGATATCTCGATTTGCGGCGAATATCGAGATTCACGTCGGACCTCGGCAGAGACTGCGAGCGCGCGAACATCGCTCCGAGTCACGCCGTTGTAGAGCCGATCTGATTTCACCTGCTCGATATATCGCTTTTATTCCCACTATCGGCTGTTTTCTCTCGTAAATAAGTATCGGTAATTGCCACTCCGCTATTTATTTTCATCAATTTATTTATTCGCGATCTTATCGGCCGAGTTATTAACCGTTAGCCCGTTCCGGTTTTACCGATTCGGTTTCGATCGATTTCATCCGATTTCCATGAGTTCCGCCTGGGAGGCCGTCGGAAACGAACGCAGAGTTTGTAAATAGAAATTTTGGCCGGCCCGTACGCATTCCGTCGTACGATCGGTTCGGCCTTTAATCCGGCGCTGGGTGCCGCGATAAGACGACGTTCAAGTTCAGCGCCGAGGCGTGCTGGCGCACGACCCGGTTCGCGTCGTTCTGAAATTAGAACGGCTAGTAGAGGCACGCGCAACGTCCTGACGTCGTTTCCAAAGCCATCCGTAGTCATGCCGCGTCCACTCGCGCTCACACGCACGCGCACACACGAGAGAGAGACAGAGCCAATTACCAGTGCCGACGATCGACAGATCGTTGACGATAAATCGCTCGTCGAGTTATCACCGACGACTTAACGCGACATTATGCGAGAGCTCCCATTTGAATAACCCATGCAAGTTAATGCAATGCGCTCGGAAAAAAACGAACCGAACGACGAGAGAGAGAGAGAGAGAGAGAGAGAGGCCGAGCGTTCGTGAATGCACCGACGAAAATCAAACACTAACGACGGGACAAAACGTAATTCGTATTCAGCGCTCTTACTCGCGGCCGCATCGCATGAAAATACATTTTCGCGAAATAATAATACGGCTGAATTAATGCCCGTGGAATTTCCGTGAAAAAGAGGCGAAAAAAGGAACGAGAGAGAGATTTTTAAAGGGAAAAAGTGGACGAGGAGGTAGGGGGGGAAAAAAATAAAAGGAAATAGATTTATCGTACGTTTTTCGAGTAACAACGACGCGAGGCCGAGCGCGTGCTCGTTATTATTTATTCAGCGAGCTTGCCGTATACGAAGAGCCTCGGCGTGTATCTCGTTCTATCTCGCGCGAATTTTCGCGACAGCTTTATATTTACACTTGCCGCGCTCGACGCGCACGCCCGTGCCAGTGTGTGCACGAGCGCATCTCGTTCGTGCGGTATCGCGAGAATGCGTTAATAAAGCAAGAGGGCCGAGAGCAAAAGCGAAATTATGCACTCGTGTATATGTATGTACGTATAATATATATACATGCATAACCGAAAGGAAGAGAGACAGATAGGGGAGAGAGAGAGAGAGAGAGAGAGAGAGAGTGTGAGGAAAGTCGAATAATTTATCGACTACCTCCCTCTCTCTCTCTCTCTCTCTCTCCTCATCGCGTGCTATATCGCGATCTTTATCCGATCGTCCGAGATTCGCGAGTGCATCTCGCAAACAGGGTTTGTGTACGCAGTCTTGCAGTCTCGAAACGACTATAAATACCCACGGTCGCTAATTACGAGACCACGAGTGAAAATCGATTCGCAATCTCTCGCTGAAATTCACCGCTCGAGTCGAGCAATCCGAGATCCCAATCGTCGCGAAAAAGTTTCGATTTCCCAACGCGACGAGCCTCGCGATTACGTTCGCGATTTTACATCGTGTAATGCGAATGTATGTCCCCCATCCGTCTTTATCTCTCCTAGCCTTGCTCTCGTACACGCTCGAATTTATTCCCGCTTTTGTACGCCCACTGACGCGCGCTCGGCTGCTTGGCGACTTTACCCCTCTCTCGATATTCTCTCTCTCCCTCTCTCTCTCTCTCTCTCTCTCTCTCTCTATATCTCGCTAACTCTGGCGAACCTCGAGGCCGAGATTCTTCGTCGCGCTCGGCCCAACAAAGAGGATCGGGACGAGCGAAAACCGTGCATTAATTCCGGTCACGTCGAATCCTCGATATCGGTCTGCGTTCCAAAATATATTCCTCCCACCCACATCGAAATTATTTTCTAAATTAGTAGACTTTCGACGTACTTCTTTCGGAGTTTTTTTCTCCCCCCTCGTGAAATTCCGTAAACGATTAACGCAAAATTCCCGGGATTCCGTGATAAACTTCGATATACGTCACACGTATATGCGCTCACGCGCGCCACTGAGCGGGAAAATAAAGCGGAATGAGAGCGCTTGCGTGAGAGAGAGCGAGAGGGGGAATTACGCGCTTGGAATAGAAATATTACCATAAATTTCTCCTCGCGGAGGTAGCAACGAGCGAAACTCCTTTTCTTTCGCGATCGTCGTTTTTTTTTTATAAAGAATCTATTCTTTTTAAAACACGCTGGGAATCTCAATTTAAACAACCGAGAGCGAGAGATCGAGTCGGGAAACCGCTAACTGGACTCACCTTCGGGAGGTGAAGTATTGAAATAAGGATCTAAAAATGAACAAACGACTCTCGCGAAGAACGTAAAGAAAACGATGGAACGTCGGTTCGTTTTTTTTAAATCGCCAAACTTGAAATTCTCGATCGTAGGGCCGTTTCGCGCCACTAACGATCTTCCATTTTCCGACTATTATCGTAAAGATTGAAACTCTTACCCTTCCAGCTCGTTTTTTTGCCCTCGCAAAATTAGACGAAACGACATCTCCCTCTCTCCCTCTTTTTTTCTCGATTTTCCTCGCAATTTTCGCCCGACGAGCGTTACTCGGTCGCTTTTCGCGCGAACTTTAGCCGAAAAGTATAGTCTGGCGCGAAGGCGGGAGAGCGAGAGCGAGAGAGTGAGAGAGAGAGACAGAAGCTACGTGCCGCGGCTGCCAACCCATTTTCTCTGTTCCGCCCCCGTGCTCGCCCCAACCCCGAGTTCGAGCAAGAGCAGGAGAGAGTAAGAGAGAGAGAGAGAGAGAGAGAGTGAGAGTGAGAGGAATCCTCGAAGATCAATGTTTCATAGCCGCACTCGCGCAAATATTACTCCCACGTTGTCGGAATATACCGTCCAACCCGGTTTTATCCCATCCTCTATCTCACTCGGCTTCTCTCCCTCTAATTTTTCCTCTCCCTCTCCTTCGGCATTTTCCTCCGCTCGCACGAGAGAGAAAATTTTTCGATCCGGCCAATCTCGCCACACACCACCCGAAAGCCACCGCACGCACACGTTCGATCGCCTCTCTCGTACTCGATAAATTCATTTATCTCGTCCGGCTTTTCTTCAAGTTTCAGCGGAATGCGTCAACTAAATGATTGTTAATTACGCGAAACGATTATATTCAACACGCGTATACACGAGCCGGAAAATGTTCAATTTGATTAATTGCCCCGCTTCGTTAACATTAAAATGCCGTTTCGCTTTTTTTCCGCCCGTAGTTTTGAAAAAAAAGTGAGAGGGAGCGCGAGTGCGAGAGAGAGAGAGGTAAAAACTAATTAATCCAATCACACAAAGCGAGGAGATTTATTTGTCGCGCGAGTCGCGCTCACGGACGAGCAAACAACGTTTGCCAACGCGGGAGAGCGAGCGAGCTTGTTGCCGCTACCGCTGGCGTCGTCGTCGCCGCTTGCTCGCGCAAAATTGTTTGCTTATCGTGCACGCTGGATCGCTTTGCTGAGAGAGGGAGAGAGAGAGAGAGAGGATGCCACATCTCTTCTCATCCTCGCTATCTCTTCCATGCAAGAGGACACCAGAAATAACTACCATTACTCTCTGCTTCAATTATACCCTTTTTTCTACACTCAAAGAAATTTGCTCGTTCGATTTTACTACACCGGTAAGCAAACAGCAGTTTAATCGCATTGATTCGCAATTTGGCGAACTTGAACTAATTTCGACTATTTGCTTAGTAAAACACATCGAAAATACCGTGTACACGAAAAAATAACAAATTTCATGAAGAATTGATCCGGGTATACTCGTTTCGACAAAAAAAAAATGAACTGGCAAATAATTAAGAGGAAAAGTTGCTCAGGAACGATCGAACGAAATGATTAATCGACCTCGTAATTATTTCAGATCGATCTTCGTGAGTAGAAAAGTTTTAGAATCATTACATAACCCGAGTTGACGCACGCGGTGGCAACAAGGGGGGTTGAAAGCTCGGAGAGTAAAGATCTTCGACGAGGTTGTAAAAGTAACCATCAATTTGAATAGAAGAAATAATACGAGAGGAGCCTGTTGTCCCACGGAAGAGCGAATAATCGATAATCGAGCGCACGTGGGCTTGACGATAAACGAGCAAAGGTCACGAGATGCGAGGCAAACATCGTTTTCGAATACCCGATGGCTCGGACGAGAACAAGATACGCTTTTAACATCGATTTCCGAAAATTTCGCCTCGTTCCGGAAATACCCAAGTTAATTAGAAGCCGTTCGGGGAAAAGGAAGAAGTTTCTTTCGGCGAGTGCAAAACGCGCTCGGCACACGTCATCTCGACACGTGTTTCATAATTAATGATCGCACTCCTACCCCTCCAACCCGAAGCTCCTCGTCACCGAGCTATCGCACAACAGCGGTAACAGGTAATTACGCGCTCGCGTATAATCCGCCCGAAAACTCGCCCCGTTCCTTGTTTCGACTCATGAATTTTCATAATACGAGCCCTTCCACCCCTCTCGTTACAACACACATACGTCGAACAAAACTGTCGGATAGTCTCCATTCCGGGACAGCCGGAACTTTTCACCCCATTACGAGCAATTTTTTGATCGAATAATTCCTCGAGCCGGTTCCCCTTTCGACGAAACGATCTCGATTATTTTTTCCCGCGGCTCAATCGAGGTGAAAAATTAATTGTCGATCGGCAGTAACAGGCTCTTTACTGCTATTACCATTCGCGGTTTGAGGGGTGTTGAGAAATTTTATGTTCATGATTTAAAATAATTAGCTCATATAACTGAAGAGCGTGAGCGCGCGATTATTTATCGTTTTCGAGGGTGAGTTGGCGTAGATACGAGCCGCGCCGATCGTAAATCGTTTCGTGCTTTAACGCGCCACCGAACGAGAGCGAGGGAACTCTCTCTCTCTCTCTCTCTCTCTCTTAGCCTCTCGCTCTGTATACGCGCGCTTGGATTGTCGCGGTAGTTATGGAGGGTCGGTTTTGAGCGGAGGAGGGTAGCGAGGCAAGAGGTACTTAGGAATTGGATCGATATTGACCCGAGCCTGGACCTTCTCAACATCAATCTAAACTGTCCCGGAACCGCTAAACCGCGGCAAAAAATAATATATAGATGTACATAAATACACATACCAATATAATTGCGGTAAAGCTGGTGATAAATTTGTTTCCTCGCAAAACGAAAAACCGACTCGGGGTTTCGCGGGAGAGTGACAAACGAGAAATCGAAAGATGCTCGCAGTCGTTCCTCCGCGAACGTTAATCTTCTTTCTCTTCTCTCCCTCGTTCGCTGCCCCGTTAGCGAACTACGCGGAGGAGAGAGATTGGAAAGTTTCGGCAGTTTCGTTAAGCCCATATAAGTCTCACCCGCTTGTTTCACGTAGATCGCGAGCGCGTTACTGCACGCAATTCAAATTATTTCTTCCTCGGTGGATCGAACCCCGCGGTACGGGGATTGAAACAAAAATTGGTGAAAAAAAAAAACAGACCAAGCCGACTATACCGACAGGATTTTAGTTCATTGAATGGAATTAAAACTGGCGAACGCGGAGGACCACGTTTCGATGGCTTTTTTTCGCGCGGAATGAAGAGAGAACGAAGTGAAGAGGATAATGGGGGGATGGAAGAAGGATGGATATGAACCAGCAAACGGAAGGGTCGACGTCGTTAAAAATTTAACGAGAAACTCGGCGTAGCACTCGAGCGAACAAACGAGAGAACGAAAGAGAGCGGGAGAGTGGAAGGAGCAAGAAAGCGAGTTTGGTGAAAAATCGGCAGTTTGTCTTTATTCCGCAAATAAAAACCGACTCGAAATTCAAAAAGAACCATTAGTTGATTAGCCCTATTAAAGCCATATCGCCGTGCGAGTAATACGTTTACAGTGCGATGGTATGATCGGGTTATATAGTTACGATCAAGTTATTTCATCAAAATCATACGGGAAGTTTAATTACGGGAACGGGAAGTTCACAGGGGATTTTATATTAAGCATGGATATTTTCTAAGCGCGTTATTACGGTATTCGAGTTTGATCTCTATTGAAATCCCGATAAATTTTTGAACTTCCACAATCTTCGATGTTCGAAACAATGTACCAGCTGAACTCAGGTATACGTTAGGTAGCTGGTAGGTCGAGCCTTACAGACCGACTGACCGAAGTCAGCTGCCGTTCTCTTTTGACTTCCCGCGCTGCAGGTAAGCGAAAACACCATAAGCATCTATAATTGGCCGTATTGAGAAGACCGAATGTCTCGCATTTTCCTCGCCCCGGGTTCCTCGTTTCGGCATTTTAACCGGAAGTAGGTAACGAACGAAGCAGGTAGACGTTTGTAAACTTGGTCAAGGACGATCATCAAAAGAAAGTGTGTAGAGAAAGTGCGTCGTGAATTCGTTGGCAATAAATGCCGTCCAACGGAATTCAGGTGAATTTTTAGCCACGAATATCAAAGAATGTATTCGACGTCTGTCGTACGTCTGCTGATAAACTCCATCGTGTATTATAACGATAACAATAAAGGCGGAGGGAGAACGTTTTATTTTTTTCCTTTGGAGACAAAACAATTCTTCACCCATGCCCGCGCTATTCGTTATTTTCCGCCAGAGGAAAACGAGACCGAAGGAGAGAGAATAAAACCTGGTTTCCGATAGGAAGCCGGTATTTTTATGAAACGGGAGAACGCGAGATGAGATTCGAAAGTGAGAGATCGGCTCGGAAATAATAAGGCGTGTTCTCGAATGCGCAAACACACGGCATTTCTCCGAGACGAAAAAGAAAGGAGTAGAGGAAAAATCCCTCGAAACAAAATACATCCACTTGGGAGAAATTAAAAGCAAAGTGGGAAAAGAGCAGCGGGGGGAAGAAAAATTTTAGCTCGAATCGAAATCCACGTCGAGAG
>NCVS01001311.1:59274-75074 GCA_003055095.1 Goniozus legneri
TTCCCCTCTCGCGCCACCGCATGGCTATTCCGCGTACGTATATTTACATTTCACGTGCAAAATCGTGAAATTTCGTAATGCGCCGGAATTTTTCATCTCTCTTATTTGACAAAAAGGAAAGGTAGTGCCTGGAAGAGGGCGTGGAAAATTCCTCGAGATTCCTCCCCTTCTCGCTACCCTCGATATATCTAATATACGCGTATAACAACAAGTACGTGTTGCTCGCGGTCGAATCTCGAGTACCTGCCGAAAATGACCAGGACGATTTGCATGGGGCGTAGCGCGCGACTCGTAACGCGTGATTGGCCCACGCGAGCATTATACGACGCTTTTACGAGAGCGATAATAAAAGCCGTGGAGCTCTCCGTTATACGCGGCATTAGCGCGATGACGACGAGCCCTCGTAAACGCTCCGCGGCTGTAAACAATAAGAGAGGACCGGCGATTGTTTCCCGCCCGGCCGAAAGAGCCCTGAAATTCCGTTAATTTCGATCGAAATCAGTGCCAAATTACAACGCGTAATGCTCTAACCCTTTTTCGAGTCACTTCGGTCAATTATTTCTTCGAATTCAATCGCGTTATTCACGCTAGATTCGAATCAAATCGCGAGGTTGAATTTCTCGACGACGTTTTTGTCATGCTAACCGCGCGCACCGTAAATATATTTCTAAGTGGATTAACGAGCGAGATAGAAGAGAAATGTGTGCGCATGTGTGTGCGCGAGGGAGAGAAAAGGAGCCACGTAGCTCCCCTCGTCCGTACGGAATCACAAACGGAAAGTACGTGGAACCCGAAATGGCTGCGGAGTGTGAGGGAACTAAAGAATTCGGCCTCTCGCATTCTTTCTATCCTCTCCCATCTATCCGGTCACACTATCCGGCCACCAGTAAACGGACCGAGAGCTCGTCTATTCCACGAAAGGTCTCGCGGGCATTCCAGTCGAGAGGGAATCGGTCAGCGCCGGCTGATCCTTTTTACCATCCAGCGAGCGACAAATTTCTGGCCCATTCAAGATTCTTGACTTTTTCCGGAGTTACGAGCCTCTTGGCGCCAATTGGTACATCGCGCGCGATGATTATATCCACGCTCGAGGTAATTAGCGTCCGCGCGAAACTCGCGGAAGATTGCGCCGATCCGCGGGCAAGAGACGGAGCTCCATTCTGCTCGAACTAAAACGAAAATTCGGTAGTCAACTGCGGCGAGGGTAGGGAGAAAAAAATTCTTCCCCGAAACTTTTTGCGAACTTCTCTCGCAGGGTTTTCTCTATTTTCGAATGTCCGAGGCTCTTTCGTCGGAAGGAGGGACCGGAAGTGTTATAATCGGAAGCAGCAGCGGGAGTTTGCAAGCGAGAGTTGAGGTTTTTATCGGGCGCGTTTTCTCTCTCGCGAAGTCTCAATCCCTTCCTGACCTCGAAAATAAAAAGAAAAAAAAAAAGGAAGAGAACTTGGGGTGATTAATGCCGAGGAGTACTTGGGAAGAAAACCTGCCCCCACCCGCTACCCGGCAAAACGCTTGTGGGGGAAGAAAAACCACAGGACAACATTCGTCCCGCGCGTATAATGCGATTTCGTGAACGAACGAGCAACGGGGATTAACCGCACTTCCGGTTCTCGAAGTGACTTTTCCCGCATCAGCGAGGTAGCGCGAAACGAAAAATATTGCCTCTACCGGTGAATTTTTCAACGTGACCATACGCACAAAGAGCGCGTAAGCACCGATCGACTCTCGTCGATGAAATCGTCTCTCGTTGGATTTTCAATTAAACCAGCCGCTAGACGGAAATAGATGGAAAAAAAGCAGCGAGGATCGGTAACGAGAGTAGAGAAAAAACAAAACAACACGGCATCGACACGATTCACCGAGCGCGGGAAATTCGGAAAATAAATATTTGTCCCGTTTTTCCGACAGGTTCGACCCGTTACGATTAATCTACCGGCGCCCATCCTCCACGGTGAGTAGTTCAGTGAACGGCGGTATGTGCGCGCGCACGAGAAAAACGAGTTGCGAGCGAGCTTTCCACTCGTGCGAGCGACGCGCCTTTTCTTTTTCAGATTTCGAAGAAAACGGTTCTCGTGCAGCAGCGGATGCGTGAGAGCGCGAGCTAAAGAGGGAGGGGAGGCCGGTGGAGAATGGGGAGGTTCGGACGAGACTATACCTTTCTCGCAGCCTCGATCGTAAATAACCGTCCGTAAACCTCCCTCCACCCTCGCTCCCTCGACGTCCCAGTTTCACGATCGCCGCACGGAACCTCGTCTCTCTCCCTCTCCTATCTCGTGTTTTATATAAGCGTACGCGAGTTTTGTCAGTGTACAAGATCAAAGAGCGGAAGCCGCAATTTGTTGTTCAATGCGGTTTTCGTACATTTGCCTTTTTTTTCAGGAAAATTGTATTTGGGCAAACAAGAAAAGTCAATAAAGTGCTCGGCAAAAATTGTTAATGAGAAATTCTGTCTCTTTGTGAACCGAGAGTGAAGGAGGTTGACAACCTTATGCGAATATCGTGCGAAACAGAAGGAGAGAGAGAGAGAGAGAGAGAGAGAGGCTTGGAGTACACATTATATTTTTAGAAGGTGAACCACCCGTACGGTGAAAATATACGCGCGACCTTCGCGAACAGCGTAAATAACGTAGATAGCGGAGCGTAAAAAAAAATATGATTCTGCGAGCGCACTCGCGTACGTCACGGATCGTAAAACGATATACTAAGCGAGAAAAGGAACGGAGGCTATAATTTAATCGTGGATTTCTTTCTCGTCGTTGAATCGCATAAAAAAGAAAGGAGAGGAGTTTTCCGATCGACGAATATCATCGTGCGAGCCGATAAAAATCGAGAGTGAGAGAGGAAGCGAGCGAGAGAAGAAAGCGTCGGCGTTTATTTCCGATCCGACGGTTCTCGCGTTGATGCGAACTAAGGGGTGGAAGAGGAAGAGGAGAAGAGGGTGAGATCGCTAGAGAGAAAAATGAGGTGAAACGAGAGCGAGATAGAATATAGGATGATCGTGGAAAATCGAACGGCCGATTCGAGTCGCGATAACGAGCGAGGCTTGTGGAAGGGGGACGAGAGAGCGAAAGAGAGCGAGAGAGGGATGGAAGTCGCGGGAAAAAAAGGCTAGAGGGATAGAGGGATGTTTGAAAGGGAGTTTGGTGCCCACTGCTGGATGAGGCAAGAGGGGGGATCGAGCGAGGCCACTTCCGGACGAACCTGTTGCTCGGAGCAATTAGCAACGAAACGCGAAAGGCGAGTTCAAAAAAGAGAAAGAAGAAAGCAGCGCGCCGCGCGGAGCGAAACCGAGGAAGCTTTTATATATGAAATTTCACATGAGGGAAACGGAAGAATCGGGAATTACAACGGCGAGGAAACGAAAATCGGCGGGTTGCATATTTTAGGAGCAAATTGAAAAATAATCAACGCGATGATTAGCCGTAATGGGATGAGGAAAAAAATAGCGAATTGCGCGAGAGCAGAGGCGAGCTAAGAGATGCAATTTTCAAATTGCGTACGGTATACTGCGCGTATAGTGCACAGGTGCATATACAGAGTTTGTTGGACAATATAAGTGAAAAAAAAGAGAGGTAGTTCGGTACAACGAGCTATCAGGAGCCGGAAGAGAACGGAGAGCGCGCGAAGGGTGAGGCTAATGTGAAGGGGAGTCTGGTGTGAGGAATAAGGGTACGTAAATGAGGGTCGGGAAAAAAAAAAGAATTCAAACGATGTGTGCACACGAGGTAAAATTATTTTCATCAATTTTCCGGGAAGAATTGAAAGCGATTGAATTAACATTAAATAATTCACGGATACGGCGGGACGAACGGGAATTCAATTTTACGTGTTGTTTGATTATTATTGCGCATTCGGTGATCGAAGAAATTACGTTTATCGATCCGTCGGGAGAGCGTATCATGGTCAACTATAGTCACGAGCTCGGTGGCTCACTACTCCCTCGGTTCGCACATACGCCCGAGAGTCATGTACCACATATGTGACACATAGAGAAGCTGGGGTTATAGTCGCGCGCTTACAAGCGTGCGCATACGAGAGAGAGAGAGAGAGAGAGAGAGAGAGACGCAGGGATAGAAGAGGGTGGGATAGAGCGAGAGAGAGTTTCGGAAACGCTCCGGGTAGTTACGGGCCGTACGTGTAGCTGACGTTGGCGAAAAATTTTTCAACGCGAGCGTAAAAACTGCTATCGGTTTTCCTCTACCCTTTCTTCTCTCTATATCTCCTTTCTCTCTCTTTTTCTCCTTTTTTATTTTTATACGTCCTCCCTCCCCTCGCCCTCCCAGACGCTCGCCTCGCGCACTTCCTTTTTTCTCTCTACAAACGAATGGATTACGGTACGGTCTAGACGTTATTAAACGCTTTATCGCGAATGTACTCCCCATTTTTTTCGACGTTTCATTCGAATTATTCTTCAACGGTTTTTAGAAATTAAATGTCTACTTATCTCTCGGCTGTACTCGCCCGTATAACTTTCCCTCCCATTCGGGGATGCATCAATCACGGTTGATTCGCGAACGCGAAGTAAAAATTTTCTGAAATATACGTAGATGATGAGACATTCATAAAAAATTGAACGAATATCGATTATAACCGTTTCTATTACGGCCGAGTACCATATCGATTCTGTTTAGCCGGTGCTTTCGTTAAAATTACGTAATTCGACGTCCCCTCTTCCATCCTCTTTACGTATTCAGTTCTCCTCGAGGACTCGCGGAATTTCTATTTCAACTCGGCTTTTTCATCATCACCCATACTCGTTACAAACCCACCGCTTCCGGCTCGATTGGCTCGATTTAAATTTTACAAGCGTGGGAGATCGATCGGGCGCGAAATATCGCCGTTTCCTCGAGACGAGAATTTCCATAACGCGCGTCGAGCCAACGCCGCGCGACGGCCGATAAAAGCTCGTTAATCAGTCGCGGAGGATCCTCGACGAAGCTCATCGAAGCTCGAGCGAGAGGACAATCGTAGGGAAGTTTGCGCGTATATATCGTTGAGAATTACGTAGGTACACGTGAGCTGTGTATATCGCGTAAAATGGCGTGGATTCGCCGATGCGAGCCGATACGAAAATAAAACGGGAACGTCGGTTACCGGGCGATAGCCGGTGCTCGTTTCGTTTGCGTGTATTCGGAAGCGTGTGTGCTCGTACGTACCGGAATACGGAAGAGGCGAGGGGATGTCGAGGGGTGCGGGGGGGTTATTGATTCATCTCGTTCACCATCGTCAACGTATTTGCGGCTCCGGGCATCTCGTGATTTGCGTTTTACAGTTTAATCGCTGTTCGCCGGGCTCCACCCCCTCCTTCCGTTATTCAGCTATTTTGCTGCAACTCAACCCCCACCCACTCGCCCGCCCTTTCGGTATATACACGCCGTGCACTCTCTCGCCAATCGACCACGGAGTGCTCGAAATTTTGCTCCGGCCAAAATTCACGATAATCGAAAAACCATTAGAAACCATCCCCCGCCCTAATGCCCGTGCCAGTTTTGTTCATTCGATTCTCCTTCGTTCGTCGTTTCTTAATCAATTTTACGCTGGAGCGAAATCGTTTCGAAATACGAATAATCATTTTCGTCGTGGGAGAGGTTTCGCGTTATTTCGAGTTTTGAAAAAGTTTTATATGAGTTAGTCATTACTCACGAATTACGAAGAAGCTGACTCTCACCTGATCGGGATCCTGGAACAAAGAGAGACACTTCGTTAATAATTTTTTCGATAACACAGGGATAAATAAATAACGAGACCGCGTTCATGAATAATTCATAAACTCGAGCCGTAACTTTTTTCGAGGCTCGCGCGCGCGTCGCAGATTTCTCAGCTGACGTAAAACGAGATACTGGCGAGTATCCAGATGTCTACACCCACCATCCCCTCGCTTCTTCTGACCTCAACGCGGCTCGAACGAAACACTTTAATTCGTTGATGCGGGTCTTCATTGGGCATTTTCCGCACTGGCAATCAACGATTCGATTTTAATTAGAATCGAGTGGAACCGTTCGAGCACGAAAATTTGCAACAGGGAACGCCGCTCTTTACGCCGATTGCTTGTAAAATCGTAAATACTCAAGTTCGAGTGCCTCGAATGTCCCAATTTAGCTGTTACGCACTTCTGCGTCGGTTATTGTTATTTCATAAAAATAGAGAGAGAAAAAATTGTCACAGACGACCGAGAAGCACTCCCATGAACGCGTCACCGTCGCGCGAACTATAATAACAATCCGTCCTTGCTTTCTAATTGTCGTGCAATTTGACGTTAGCGTTCGCACGGACTCGCTACCATATTTAACCATTGTATTCGCCGAACACGCGCTTTCCTAATCCCGCCGCGATGAGTCAAATCGGGATTTGTACGAGTCTTTTATTTATACACATATCGCGCGAGCAGTCGATGTGGAAACGGCTTTTGAATATATGCGTATCGAATTGCCGAAATTTGAATTTTTACTAAAATAAAAAAAAAATGCACCCAATCGAAGCAAAAAAATGAACAGTTTTTTCATTCGTGGCGATACATGCGTGAGTTTTTAATATAAAACAGACAAAACCGTCAAAACCGGTGATGTATTGATTTGTGGACTGTGATAAAAAAACGAAATATAAATAAAATTCGGTAGAAAAAAATGCCGGGTTCGACAATTGCGGTTCACTCGTTATTTCGCAATTCAACGTCGGGCGGAATCGTTAATCTTAACTGTCCCGCTCTCCCCGCCACTCTTTCTTTCTCCCCTCTCACGGAAAACTCGCTATATTTCTCAAGTCTCGACGGAATCCGATATCGAGCAGCGGCCGGATCGATAACACGTCCGACGACTCTTAATTTCGTCTCGTACGGGCAATTTGGCCCGAAACGAGAGGACCGAGTTTTTCGGAAAAACCGGTCGGCGGGCTGGGCTTAATGAGACGTACACAAGAGAGCCGCGTGGTTGGGTTTTCGAAAGTTTAGCGCTCGAGCACGGATAAACAATTCCCTTGGCATGAGCGTAACAGCGAGGAGTACGTGCGCGCTCGCGCTCGCTCGCACCACGCGAAAAAGAGAGAGAAGGAGAGTCTTAAAATGTAAGTGGGTTAAGCGTCACGGTTATACCGCTATCTCGAGAGTTTTAAAGCCGATAAACTTTTCCGCGGGTGCTTTCTTAACCTTTTTTTTTTTCTCTCTTTCACGTGCGCACTTGTCGCTACCATTCTTCCGCTCCGCTTTTTTTTTCTATCGAGGGATATAAAGCGAGAGACACTCGTCGATACATCGATTCGTAACCGAGCACGCTAGTTTGTTCCCGACTATAAAACGAGAGGGAAAAAAACTTCCCTCCCACGCTCCTCGTAACTAATCGCGGCCTCACGAGAGAATATTCGAGCGGACGCCGTAGATCGTTCAGTCGGCACCCGGAGGAGTAAAAAAGCCGCGCACCACGTGCCGGCCACCTTGGCAATGCGTTGACCCTAAAAACGTCCGGGCGAGTTAAATGCAGTGTTCGCTCTCTCAACGTTCGAAAACCTTCTACGTATTCTTTTTTTTTTCCTCCTCTCTTCTCGAGAACCGGGCGGATATTTCCCTCGCGAAATTCGAGACAACTCGCTCGATCCTACCGGTGAAATTTCGCGGAGTTCGGAAACTTCTGTTTACACCGGCCGAGTTTCCTTTTATTTCGCCACCGAGTTTCGCGATCATTATCGGCTTTTGCATACAATGAACCGAGTCGAGTTCAAACGCGCGTAACGCGAACGCGCTCCCGAGTAATCTTATCGGAATCGAATACGTGGAACGATTTATCTTCGCGCGTCGAGCGAGAGAAATGAGAGGAACGGGAGAGGGAGGGGAGGAATTATGAGCGGTGAAAGAAATTGGGCGATAGATCGAGAATCGCGAGGGACCTTGACAATGTACGCTCGGGTTCTGCGCGAGTGTCGGGAGCGCGCAATCGAGCGCCGGTTAATCCGCTGCGTGTTCGCTCGCGCGTACGCATTACGCGCGAGCGCAAGTGTTACTTAAATAGCGGAGAATAATAAGTGGAACGAGAAAGGGCGAGAGAGAGAGAGAGAAAGAGAGGGATGGAGGGGAGGAGAAACCACCTGTAAACACACGTATCTCGTACGTTTGCGGATCGTCGAGCGAGATTTAGCTTGCGTACGTATATTCGTACACGGAGAGGGAGAGTGAAAATATTCCCGATGGGGCCGATCGTATCGATCGGAGGCGATGATCGATAACGAAGCTCTCTTTCGGCGCGGGGGAGGATGATTTTTCGGTCCGACGATGTTTTAACGGCGAGAATTTTCGCTAAAGGGTTATCGTCGCGACCCAGTTTAACGCTCTCCTCGCTCCCACTCTATCGACCTCCGATACACTTCCCCCTCCGCTCGATCCATCTCTCTCGCTCGCTCGCGCACACACCGCCGCGAAAATTCACCGATAACGTCGCGTATCAGTGATTAATTGCGCGTCGTACCTTCGACTCGGTCGCGATTAAAATAGCCGCGAGGGGTGAGAAGCTTCTCTTCGCTCTTGCTCGTCTCCTTCCTTGCGCGTTATATTTGCAAACAATGGAAATTGTTGTTCTTCCTTCCTGAAAATAAAATAAAAATACGTCTCGCTCGGCGTCGTCAATAATTTGACGTTCTTCGAGCGCAACAAACAAATAAACGTCTTTACAAAATTCACGAGTAATCTCGTTTACGAGAAGGTGGTATTTTTTTCATTCCTTCTCTCTCTCTCTCTCTCTCTCTCTCTCTCTCTCTTTTCTATTTCGAGCTCGCGGTCAATAATAAACGAGACAAGAGAGAGCTCGTCCTTGGTGGAGGAGCGACGAAGGGGGCTGTGGAATAACGCGCTCGCGTATTCGCACGCACGCTTGTTTGCGAAGTCAAGCCGAATTTTTTTTAAAGGTCAATGATTCGTATCGCCGCAATTTTTCGTGGCTCTCTCTCTCTCTCTCTCTCGCTATCGAGCTATGCGCGGGCACGAACTGCTGGATCAAAAATTGTTAATCGGAACAAGTAAATCTCAAACGAAAACCCTTCGAAATCTAACGAAGCGCGAACGAAAAACTCGACGAAATTTCAAGCAGACGAGGACAGAAAGAGAGAGTGGAATCGGCGGAGGGTTAATCGGTAAACGGCCGAGAGCAAACGAAATCGATGATAATAAAAACGAGCGAGGCACCGTCTACGATAAGGATCTACCTCCGATAGAGCTCCGCCGACTGACCGAGCGCGGGTATAAAGAAGACGAAGAAAAAACGAACCGAAAGCGGGAACTCCGATAACTCGATTAGTCGGCAAAGAGGGATCGTTGTTTGGTAGCCGCTACGTTACGTCACGGTCGAGTGGTTTAATCCAGTGCAATCGATAGATAATAAAATTGTTTATTCCTAAATAAACAGCCGTCGAACGGATCCCGGAAAGAATAACACGAATGGTCGGGGGAGGGAGTGCATTTTCCGGTACCGAGAGAGCGCAATTGTTTTAAGAGTCGTGCTAATTCGGCATTAGCCGACCTCGAGTGAGAGCTCGCGCGTGCGAGCGGTTAATTCTGGCGCGTAGAGACGCGCGTGCGTATACATACGCACAGCGAGCCGGACACTCGCTCGAGCGCGCGAGAGAGGGAGAGAGAGAGAATGCGGGATATAATTACGCGAGGAGCATACTCGAGCGGAAGGCTGGATATATCAAGCTGACAAACGAGCGCGTATGAAACGCGTGGCGAGGGGTCTCGCAGGGGCAGGGAAGGGAATGTATAGGTGTGCGAGAAGGGGTGGTATATTCACGTCAACGTAATAAATCGAAAATCGATGACCCTAAGTGAACGCACGAGCCATTACGAGTAACTCTCTCTCTCTCTCTCTCTCTCTCTCTCCCTCTCTCTCTCTGTCTTGCTCGCTCTATCTGCCGACAACTGTTTTGCGGCCATATATTCGACTACGTGTACACATACGCGAATAATTATTTTCCCGGGAGAAAATTACCTCCGCGGACGACAAAGTTGTCGCGAGGAGAAAAAATTTCGCAACTCTCGTGTCGGGAACGCACACACGGACGAGGTTTGAAACTCTCAATCTGTCGCGCCGGTGTGTACGGAATAAAGAGAAATCTGAATTTGAAAATACTCGCTCCAGATTAGCAGGGAGGCGACAAAAGCTCGCGCAACGTCGCTCAATGAAAGAAAAGAGCAATGTAAAATAAATTGGTCTGGTCAAGGCTGGTACGGAAGGATATTCAACCGAGAAGGCGCAAAAGAGGCGACGTTATTTTTTCGTAAAAATCAGTTCTAAAAATAATGCCGAGAAATTGAACGACGCGGCGGGACACGTGGTGTGCGCCGCTTGGTATATTTAATGCGCGCGTAAGGAGATTCCCCGGGCTTCCGAGGCGCGCGATTTATGCGCGTGCATAAGCATACACGAGGCGGTGTGCGGTGTGGCGCAATCGTACACCGCCAGCGATCCGAGCGAGAGAAAGAGAGATCTCGCGCGCGCGTTATCGCCTCGCGTTATCGTATTTCGTGACGCGCGATATATGTGAACATACACACGTACACACACACACACACGCATATACACGAGCGATAACGGCCGACGCGGATCAAGGTACTCACCGATTCTCGCCCATTATTCGATTGTCCCGCGCGACGATAAAAAAATAAATCGAACAGATCGCCGAGTTAGATTCCCGAAATTTATTAAAAAAATTTTGCCCGAAGAAAAGAAAAAGAAGTTATCGTCGATCAAAAAAACGTACAAGTGTTTCGCGAGCGCGATGAATAAGCACGATTTCCATCGGAATGTAACGCAACGAAATATTTTATATCGATTTCTTTTTTTTCCCCCCGATTCATAAACATACCCGCCAAGTATTATTGCAGGTGCGGCGGATCGAGAAGCGCGTATTGATCGATCGCGTACGTAAACTTTTTGATCTCGTCGATGTCGCTTTTGACCGACGATTCGAAGCGGAGAGAGAAAAGAAGGGAAAAGAAAAAAGAAGTTATCGCAATCTCGAGTCCCGCGACTTCAAGCGCCGGCTGCCGACTCTCTATCGCTCGTCACGTTGTTCCCTGCCCATAGTGTGGTTTCTCTCTCTCTCTCTCTCCCCCCCCCCTCCAGCTCGTTCTCTCTTCCTCTCGAGTTACTTTGACCTTGGGCCTTTAAACCGCGCTCGCGTGAGTTTTTTAAACGCCAGATAAACCGAGTGAAACCGAGACGACGAAGCATTCTCCTCTCTCTATTTCATTTCTCGACGATCGAAATCGAATTCGTCCTGACCTGGCGAGGAATAAAATTCCTCTCTCCTTCCCCTGCCCTCTCGTCTTCTCATTTCGGTGATGAGAGTTCCCTTCCCCGGGCGAGTTCGTTCACACGTCGCACGGATACGGTTTCCTACCTCCACTTCATTCTCTCCCACCCCTCTGTATTCGCTCCGACTCGACCCTCCCGGCTGACACACCACGTGGTTCGCTACACTCGGGGGATATGACGCGAATATGATGAAAAAAAAAAGACGACGCTACGAAAGTTTCACCTCGCCGTAGGTACGTGAAAACAATCAAAGTCGAGTATCGTAAAAAACATACATCGAGTCTTTTTTTCTCGCTACGCGATTGTTTTCCAAAATGTACACAGCGAGAAACCGTGGCGCATAGAAAATATTTTCCTAGATTCGCGAGAAGTGGGTCGATGGACCGTGAGTAGAATAAAATGTTTACGCGCTGAAAAACGCACGGGCGATATTCGAACGATGAATATTCGGGATCTGTAAAAATAAATAAACGTTCGATCGGATCCAGCCCGAGAAAAGAAAAAAGAAATTAAAATAAAAGAATTTACATACGAGAATAAAAAGAGTCGCGCGAACGGTATTTTTTGCGAGCACATCCCGTAACCGAGATAAGCTCGCAGAATGCGTATATATGTACGCGTACACACGGCCGTACGTATATATGTATGTATATGGACGGCGAGGGGGGGCCGGGAGGGGTAAAAAGAAAGAAAGAGAGGGGCAGAGTCGAAGGTGGAGAACCTTGGTCGAATCGATATCGGCCAACTAAAGCTCCCTCGGCTTCTCACCCACGCGAGACTCGTACACGGGTCGTTCCTTACATTGAACGGACCTTGGCCGAGGCCTCGATTCGCGCGATTGTCTATTCAAAGCGAGAAATAATAAGCAAAAATTCTCGAGTGCAATCATATTATTTACGATCGAAAGAATCCGAGGTATTCGTAATTGCGAAATAAGCGAAATGTAAAGCTACAAGAACAGACGTAGTTCCATAATTTTTTCTTCTCGGGATCGCGTTTTCAGTGGGGCACGATTGAAAGGTCGCGAGCGCCGCGTCGAGGATTTTTATCGTCCTGCGAGTCCTGCCGTGTGTACCGTACGGTCGACGAAGCGGACGAGCGAGCGAGAAGACTGCAGTTTTAAAACTCGACTCGGGAGTCGGGATCCCTCGGCTATAAACGAGGAGTATTGTACTCCGAACGAGCGGGAAGGGTGTTAGGGGTGTATTTGAAATAAAAGCCACGGAAAGGTCCTCCTCCGTTCGCTTTTTTTCCCCACTTCTATATTTCACCATCTCCATCTCTCTCTCGCTCTCTATCCGCGCTCTAAGATACAACCGAGTCACGAACGACAAACAGGACGAAGCGAAACAAACACAGGGTGTTAAACTCGACTCTACGGATAATCGCCAGATTTTCAACTATATTCAAACTCGACGCGCTAATTAATAACACATTACACGCTGGATTACCAACTATTTATAACTAATATTCAATTCGGACCGCGCGACGATTGCTCGTTTAATTAATTTACAAAATTGGAACGGCGTGAAGAGAAAGAGAGCGTGAGGGGAAAATCCGGGAACGTCGAAATGTTGAAAATTTTATCGATAATCGATGGCACAGTGTAGCGATGCGCGGTAATAATGAATCGAATCCGTAAATAGCGACGGTGTAAGAGGTCAGTGGCCTCACCTCGTCGTCGAGCTCCTTCGAGCGGCTTCCATGTGTACGCGCGCTCGGGCTGTAAACACGCGTGTAATCCCGGCCCGGAGACTCGGATACGTAACGGAGACGTATACCAAACGGACGAAAGGAACGAAGCAATCGACTGACGCCAGTCGAAGGTCGTCAGCGCGAAATAGAAAGTCTTTAATTTGCCAGACGGCCTGTTAAATGAGCTACGTAGCGATAATTTCACACAGCGACGGTACGCCTCCGGTGGGAAATCAATTTACAACGTTCCAGCGATGACAATTCGCGAGGAATTTCTTTTTTCTCCTTCGACTTTCGTTCGTTGTGTATACACGAGCGAGCGAGCGCGCAACGGTAGGGCGGGAGAATTCGTCGAATACCAGCGCCGTGACTAACGACCGATCAATTTTCGATGAGGCTTCGACGACCGAAAAACAATATTGTTACGTTTTTCGGCACGTCGAGGGGAGGGGGGGGGGAGAGAGGAAAAAATCAATTTACTCGAAACACACACCCGTTATATTCCGTGTGCCGGGCGCGCGACGACAAGTGCCCAATTCGCGCGCTCGACCGTTATTACTGTCACGCGCACGCACCCCTCCTGCCTCCGCCCCCGCTCACCACGCACACACCCGCGCGCGCGCATGCACACTCGCGAGAACGCCCGAGACCCGAACGGACGAACAACATTGCACGGCGAATTTGGCATGACGTATACGGCTGATTCATAGCGACAGCGAGAATGAACGAGAGGAGTGCGCGAGAACCGGAGGGTTTAAAAGGGAGGAAAAAATAAATCGCGCGACTGCGCGTAATCCAATTCAATATTTCTCGACTCATTGGCATGATTTTTTCAGCCACGAAATCATTACGTCCCCCGAGTTTCGAGAGATTTACCGCTATCGCTTCGGGCTACGCGCGGGAAAATTTCGGTACAATTTAATACGTTTTTGTTATTTTTTTCTCGGAACGAAACTAAGCGCCGACTAATTGCTGTTGATTCTTCTACTATCATTTGCGGTAACTCGAATTTACGGTTTGGCTCGAATTCACTGAATAATCAGTCGATGTGGCTTAATTGCAGTTTACTTATCGACGTTGTGAAATAAAACTAGCAAATTTCCCGGTACGAAGTTATAAATTCCTTTAATAGAGACAGGAATTACTTTTAACATTGAAGCTGTCATTTTTCAAACAGATTTCACGATGAGTATCGATTCGTCACGGAATTCCGTCTTTCCTACCCGATTTATTCGCACTCGCGATGTATCAAAACGATGTTTAGCGTGAAGCGATAGGTGCACTCGTGGCTCGTGAATAAAACACACACTTGCACGGGCACGGATACAAGCGGCCCGTACACGTGTCGAGATGCACGCGTAATGCAGCCGAGCGAGTTATTCATTCGAGTAACCCCACCCTACCTGTCCCCTCGCTGAAACGAATGGCGTCGCGAGAAGAACTTTCGGAAAATCGAAAAAAGTCCGAGCGTATTTCTCCGCTAATTATTCCGCAATTTTCTTTCTCGAGTTACAGCTTTTCATCGCGCGATTATTTCGATTTATCGTTCGCTTTACGAAGGGAAATATCGACGATCGCGGGTAATAGAAATCCAATGATAGAATAACGAAAAGCTGAATGACGCGAAATGAAAACAAGCGTCACCGAATTCACGAATCATCCCATTCTCCTTTCGCGTCGCGAACGCGCGACCCTTTCTACTTTTATTTCTCCCTCGCGCACCGCTTCCGCATGCATTCGCGTACGAGAGCGCGCGCGGCGATACGCGAATTTTATTCGAACGCCGCACGCGTTTTATCCTCCTCCCTCTTCCCTCGATAGACTGGAAGCTCTTCCTCACCCCACGCGAATTCAATTTAAATAAATCTCGAAAAATTTTATTTACGTCTCGAATGCAAAAATTTCCTATCCCGTCTCTCCTCCCGTGACAATTTTCCCCCGCTTTATTCTTATATTCGCATTTATGTTTCGCTCGTCGAGAGAAAAATTTTTACCCGACTGACTTAAATTGTGCATTTATTTGTTAGACTTTTGGAGATACAGAAAGGGTGTGTTTCCGCTCAGGTTGAATTCACGCGTACAAAGCTTGGCGTAACGCGAACAAGCGCAGGCGACTATCAGAGTAATTTTACGCCCAGACTCGCGCGCTCAACGGCTTTATCGAATGACGCGATCGAGATTGAGGCCGCTCCCGCGCTTACAGCGAACGAGAAAGAGCGATTCTAGAGAGAGAGAGAGAGAGAGAGACATTCGCGCATTTGACCGAATCCGTGACGCGCTTCCCACCCCACTCGGAGAAAACTCTCCAAACTAATTTTTACGAGCAATTTTCCCTCTATCCGCGAGAAAAAAACGAGAAACAGGCGATCCGAGATATCACCGAATGTCTCGGAAACTTAAATCTCGTCTGGGCAGCTACGAAAATCGTCATTCTCCAGAATTTTCCAATTTAGTTAACGGAACATTTTTCATTCTCCTCCGATAAGGATGTAGTATAAAGTGAAACGGAAAAAGGAACGAATCTCGCGTGTCAGCGACCTCGCGAGGCCGAGAGTCGGGGGCTCTCTCGTGACGAAACTTTTGCGGCCGTATACTTCGGAGAAAAAGAGGAGTGGAAGGAGCGAGAAAAAGAGACGGGGAGGGAGAGAGCGATAGAGGGAGAGAGAAGGAGGGAGGAGAAAAAAGAGAGAAAGAGGAGAGCGAGAGGGAGAACCGAATAACGCTCGGAGCGCTTAAGCGTCCCGGGAACCGTGACGACACGTCTCGCCCAGTATACTGGACGATAATAATTTCGAACGAACGAGAGAATAA
>NCVS01001311.1:91698-114031 GCA_003055095.1 Goniozus legneri
GGGGAGACGATGGGGGAAGGGAGAGAGAGAGAGAGAGACGGCGAAGCACGAGATCGTAACGGTACCCGATCAGCGCGGCAGGACGGAACGGAGTCGCAAAGACGGTTCACTGACCGAACGATCGATTCCGGTGAGCGCGAGAGCGCGAGAGAGACGGAAGGCGCGGGAGCGAGCGAGAGGTGGAGAGAAGTAGAACTCGCGCTCGTAACTCGATTCTCAAGGCGGATGACATGTCGCGTCGCGGTATAGCGAATGAGAAGGAATGAAAAAGAAGAGGACGAATCGAGCGAGCCACCTCCGATTACCCGAGCCGGGGGAGCGAAATTTTTCCCGCTCTATCGAAAAACGCGAACCGAAACGTCGGAAATGTTTTATCAGCGATGAAATATTTTTGTTTCGCGTTCTTTTTTTGTTTCATTTTACAGTTTTCGTTTGCGAAAAAAAAGGTTTATTGCGCGTTTACACGCGCGGTCTCGTACGGAGGACGGGGGCGGAAAGTCCTCGGAGCCCGGGGCGATGCGGTCTCGGTGCTTTCGCGCAATTTTCGAAAGCCGCGAGCTTTTATTTCCGGAATACCACTACACTCCTCCTCTCCTCCCTACTTGCCGAGCTCTCGCTATTCATTCTACTCGCCGGACGATTTCCGGAAGGTGGAACGCGCGCGGGTAGTTGAATAAATTACGTCAACTTTTCTCCGACTCTCTCTCTCTCTCTTCCTCTTCGCAGTTGCTCGTGTGTTGGTACACAAAAAAGAACACACCACCAATTTCGCGAATTTTCCCGCCCCGCTGATATTCCTTCCACGTCGAATTGAAATAACTCTCGATACGTCCCATCCACGGACAAGCCGAACGTCTCGGAATCGCGACTCGACTCTTACTTGGCCGAATCGAGCGATAAGACGATCGTAATTTCTTTCATTCCGGAAGAGTCAAATCGCGATTATCGATGCCGGAGGTGTTTTGTTTGCGGGGGACGCAGTCGTAAAACAAGGAGGACAAGAGCATCGGTTGATACGTCAGGTATGACTTTACGGATCTTCACTTCGCCGAGTTTTTCGTTGCTCCGTTCCACGAGGGAGAGCGACGCTCGCGGAGAAAAGATAGGAAACCGTTGAAAACTCTTTACGACCCTTTCAGCGGTGAGTTTCATTCGGCTGAAAATTCGAGATTACGATATCGATACGCGGATGATAAACCGCGTCGTTTCTTCGTTCCTCGTGCTATTTCATTCGCGTCGATTATCGATCTTGTGTACTTTGGCGAACGAATCGAGGATATGGCGTGTCGTGTTTCGTGGGATAATTAAATCGCGTGTTTACAAGAGCTTCTGGATGGTTGCCGGAGGGGCGGAGGGGGGAGGACGAGGGGGGGAGAGAGAGAATTGGAAAATTCGCATCGGAAGCCGATGAGGGAGGACCCGTATCATCTCGCGCCTACTATCCGGGATTACCACAGCCGACGGGGCGTAACGGATCAGTGATTCCCTCTTTTTTTCTCTCTCTCTCTCTCTCTCTCCCAGAGGAAAACCCGACCAGAAATTCAGGAGCGGTTCCAGCCGCGATTAGAGTCTTACAAATAAATCTTTTTCGAATTCCAGAATCGCCGCGAGTACGAAAAAAAAACGTAATTACGCGAGTATTAATTGTCCGGCCGTAGTTAGCACCCGATCGGCTCGTTAGAATCCGAGCAAAAATTACGACGCTGTTAATTGTGACTGGACAAAAAAAGAACGCGACACTCGATCGAGATTCCTAAAACGCGTCGGTGCCTCGCGCGTTCCCATTGTGACGAAAATCCCGAAACGACAACTAGAACAATGAGAGGGAGAGGGAGGGAGGGAGTAATCGGCGAGCGCTCGTTAGCGAGCACCGCGAAAACACTCCGCTACTCCCGAATATTCGAGCGCGAGGACGACACGAGGACGACGAGCGCGTCACGATTGATTTCGGAAGATGAATTGACACTCGAGAGGCGCGCGTGTTTCGCACCCCCGTCCGATTTTCCTCCCCCTCCCGCCCTCCCCAGCTACCATAGTTACCATCGTCGGCAAACGCGCCGCGAAACACGCAGACGTCGGGCGATGACGCGCGCGGGCACCCGGGGGCCGGTCCGACCTTCGTCGGTGACGCAACGAGCGCTCTCTCCCCCCCCCCCTCCCACGCACGCGAAACGTACACCTCCGATTAGGCGCAGTGTGTCGCCGCGGGAAGGCCGAGGGTCGTCGTTAACGATCCAATTTCACTCTCCTCCGAAGGAAAGAACGGATCGATAAATTTCTCGATCGAGCTCTCGCGCGATCTCGCCGAGATATTCCCTGGAAGACGAGGCGATAAGCTACGCCGGACGAGCGAGGGGCGGGGAGATTTATCAGAGTTATTCGTCCTCACGTGCCAGCCGGCGGGATTTCAGGCGATCTTCGTACGAGTGCACGAATCTCGTCGCGAAATTGGAAATTCCGCGCGTTTGGATATAAATAATCCTAAGGATAGCGAGAGAGAGAGAGAGGAGAGGGGGAGGGAGGGTGGGAGAAAAAAGAATTCAACCTCAATGCGTGAACTGATAACTGGGTTATTGGAACGAGAGGGAGCGAGCGAGAAGGAGCGCGAGGTCACTCGCTCGAACGTGTGCGCGCGCGAGAGAGCTCGTCCTGCGGAAGGATGCGAGTTTCGCGCCGGTTGCCATGACTACGTCATCCATATATCGCCTTCCTTCTTTTCTTCTCTCCCCCCCCCCCGTCTTTCTTTTTACGCCTCTTTTTCGTTTCTTCATTCCCGCCGTAAGTTATACGCCGTCAAGGACGAACTCGAACCCGATCGAGCTATCGATACCGATCTTAAATCGCGAAACAGCGCTTACGGAATCTCGAGATCCTCAAAATTCAAGGAGATGGATTGAGAGAGAACGTCGCGGGAGGTTGAGAGCGAGCAGTGGAATCGGCGGGCCGAACGAGTGGAAAAATATCGAACGTTTCGGGCGCGATAAATCGTGGCAGCGGGTCGCGCGGGGTTAATTGAGCTTTAAATAAAGACGCGCGCGAAAGTGCTGGAATATCGAACGTTAATTAAGCCGATAGTGGCGATAATTAATCGCACCGACTCGTCAAGTTTTTCGAGCGTTGGCGGCTATTTTTGGACGACTCCGCTCGACGGGAACGACGGCGCTATCTCTTTGCGAAAAATATCACTCGACGCTTTTCGTTGCCAGCCGACGCGCTCGGTTGATAAGTTCGAGGGCGCCACTCGTCGGCAGCTATTTTTGTTTTTCGTAATAAGACATAATCGCTGATTCCATTAAAAATCGATAACATTAGATTTCATTCTCGTTTAGTACCGTCGTCGGTTGAAACTCTCGAAAAAAAATAATGAATCATAATATTGATGTGGTTATTTTTCATATTTCAGAATGGCTATCGTAAATGTTTCTTAGAAACTTTTTTACTCCATCCCCTTTATCTATATGCTAATTCTCGCGAACGCAAATTTATTAGCGGCCATCGATGGCAAAGTTCGATGAATGTCTTCGCTGATTGACATCGAGGCTCGCGAAATACAATCGATCAGTGAAATCCGACGCATCCAGAGATATTTTTAAAATTGATTTTCTTTCTTCGCATATTCCGTAATTACCATTCACTGCGAAATAAAAATGTGAATGTATTAACGAGGAGACAGAACGATTGGAGCATCGAATCGATTAATCGATCGATATTATCGGGATCGACGATAGGGCACGGATCGATCAAATATTTCACCGGGAGGAGCGATTGCGATCTTTCGAGTTGCATTTCGTTCACCCGATAAATAATCCACGATGTCGGAATGTATATATATATGAATAAACGACGTTTCTTATCTAACGAAGCTTCGAAATTCGAACGCGCAAATTCGAGACGGAGTAAAAATTTTTTGTTATTTTCCAGCTCGATTCGATTATTTTCTCGTTTTATCTTTTTCTCTTTCCCGCAATAAAAATAGGATGCGCCTTCGTTTATTTTCGTTTCGCCAGACTGGACCAAACACGAGGATAAAAAAAAAAAAAAAGAGCACCGCGAAGCGATAAGATTTGATGTACGTCAATTCTCATAATGTTACGAAAATGGATATCGAATAAACAAAATATGTTTATTTTCGCGTCATAGTTATACGTTTATCATTTTTTCTTCATTAGCGGCAACAATTAATATTCTAAGGAAATCGGGGCCGCTGCAGAAGCGTACGATCGAAACCGAGAATTCCGCACTGTGCCAACTATAATAGTTCATTATCGCGAGATTGCGAGCGCAATAAAAATAAAATAAAATTACGCCACATTCGTTGTCTCGAGAGGGACGAGGGAAAAATGAGAAAATTTGCATCGAAATTTGGTAGGAGCGAGTGATCGGGCGATCGTGAATTTAATGAAAAAATGAAAATTGCAATTCGATAATCACTTTCGACGAGCGTGGGGCGTGTATCGAGGCGCGGTACGCGGTTTGTATTCGCGTCGGCAAGTCGTGGACGCGATAATAAAGAGCGCCTCGTGCAATATAGACCGATACGACGAGCCGCGATCACGCACTCGTGCAACAAGTACGCGAAGTGTGCGTTTCGATCTCTCGCCAATCTCAAATTACACTGGTGGATCCGATTCGTTTCGACTTCAAACGAGTTTTCCTATTCATCGAATAATTTATAAACGTCCTCGAGAAAGCTCGAAAGCTGATCGAGTCGATCGATCATTCGGACTGTGATATACTGTGACAAAGCGAGTTGAATAGTGTTGCGTGTGGTCATGAGATGATTTCTATTTTCGTACAATTTTTTATGAAATTCTTTTCGCGCTGAGAAGAGTGAAACTCGAATTTCGCGTTTCGTGAGAAACGATATCGAAATATTTTAGGACATCTCGATAATCGATATAGTGAAGAGTTGAAAAATGTACATCGCGATAATATTATTTCTGATATTTGTAACAGTTCTGTTTCACGTATGCGTGAGATATGGCAGAACCGGTAGACTCGTGGATAAAATTCCTGGCCCTGTAGCATTTCCGCTTATCGGCAATTTGCACGAATGTTATTTACCGATGGGTAAGGACATAATTTTTGTGGCAATTAAAACTTTATTTATAATTATCAGCTAAAGGCAACATCTTATAAACTTTCAAATGTCCTAAAGTGTGTCAGCGATAAGAACGTTATGAATATTGAAATCGTGATAATTTTGACAAGAGTTATTGTAACGGAATGAAATATCATTTTAGATGGACTGTGGCTATTGCTGCGACGATGGAGCAACGAATACTATCCGATTTACAGGATGTGGAGCTCGAAAAAGGCGCTGATTAATCTGCGTCATCCCGACGATGTCGAGGTTCGTTCATCGACGATAAAAAAAAAGAGAGAGAAATAGAGACAAATAAGCAAAAGCTAATCTAATCCGATATTTTCTCCTCGAACGTTGATCAGGTGCTGTTGACCAGCATGCGGCATATCGAGAAGAGCGAACTGTATACCCTACTTCACCCTTGGTTTGGAACTGGCCTCCTGACTAGCACAGGTACCAATAAAGTTTGTATTTGCTTATATATCGTGAGTAACAATCTCTTATTTGTAACAATCGATATTCCATATTTAAATTAAAATTGAGCTTAGTACTACACACGATGGGGGTTATCGGACTTATTCTCATTATCATCTTGCAGTAAATGTCACATGTATCATGCGATAAGAAGTAGAATAATTTAAAATTGCAATTTACAAGTGTAAACTTGACAAAAAATGTCCACTTCTAGAAATTTCAAAAGGTTGCCAGTGATAACTATATGTTTACCCATCTAATTTTTCCGTTTTTTCTCCTGTCGAATGATACGATGAAAATTTCCAATATGATCGCAGAGAATAATAGCGAGCTATTTCAAATAGCCGCTCTCACACTTCCACTAAGATATTTACTAGATCAAGTAACGATAAACAATATTTATAGTAATCATCATCGTATCTTTTAATTATGACGCTATGCACTTCGTCGTTATTTCTGCTCTTTTATCCCATACATACGTGATGCACAAGACGAGAGTGAAACGTTGATTGAGATAAGACGGATAAACTACGAGTGCAAAAATTGCATTGTCTCGAGGTCTCCGATTATATACATATGAATGTTGATACGACATGATTTGAATGGATATTTATACATCATCAATCATCACTCGATATGATTTTTCGCAGACTTACAGACAGACGATGCTCTATAGATTACTCTCGTTCTAGGAGCTAAATGGCAAAGCAGAAGAAAAGTACTGACTCCAGCTTTTCATTTCAATATCCTACAACAATTTATGGAGATATTCATCGAGGAGAGCGAAAGATTATGCGAGTCCTTAAAAACACCTGACGGGGGTGGAGTAGTTAAAGATTTACTGCCGCTACTCAGCGAAACAACTCTCAACGCTGTATGTGGTATGTAAAAATATTTTTCTTTTTACACTAGTTTTTTGATAACAAACCCATTTGTGTGTATAATTTAGAAACTGCAATGGGTACCTCTTTACAAGGAAGGGGTAATTTTCAATATAAATATCGGGCCGCTGTGCATCGAATGGGTGAAATAATAGTTCACAGGTAATTATCGATTCAACTTTCCCTTTATAGAATTTTAATTTATGCAAATATATCTTAGATTGTTGAGACCATGGTTGCATTCCGACTACACGTTTGTGCTCTCACCCGTTTACTGGAAACAGAAGAAACTATTAAGTGTATTGCACGGCTTCACAAACAAGGTAATTAATTTTATCTGTATCGCTGTCGAAAAAAATTAATCATCTCGAATTATCATCGAATTTATCAATCGTATCTATTGAAAATTTCACAGATTATAAATGAGAGAATCGAGTATCACGATCAGAGAAATCAATATCTAAAGGAAAGCAAAGAAAACGGACACGACGATGAGAGTTACTCGAGAAGAGGTAAATCTATAACTCAAGCACTTCTGAATAATACAGTAGTGAATGAGATTCTAAGAAAAATTTTACATTTGCAGTACGCAAGAGGAGGTTGGCCATGCTTGACCTGTTAATAGAAGCATCGCGCGATGATCAAATCGACCTTTCTGGTATCAGGGAAGAAGTTGATACTTTTATGTTCGAGGTATGAACTGGTAGCCGTGAAAAATTCTTCGAGACAAAAAGAGTTGCAAATTGATGTACTTGTTCCAATTTTAGGGCCATGACACTACCGCAATGGCATTGTGTTTCGTAGTAATGGTTTTAGCGGAGCATCAAGATATGCAGGTATGACTATATTTATATATGTACAGTACACAAGCAAAACAGCTTAATTAGCTCAATTGAATCGAATGAGTAATGTACGTTTTAGGAACGAGTAAGAACAGAGATAGAGAGCGAATTACACAATAACAACAACGAGATAACCACTACAATGCTCAACAACTGTTCGTACTTGGATAGGTTCGTTAAAGAGTCACTGAGATTGTATCCTAGCGTACCTTTCATATCGCGTATGATCAATGAGGACCTACATTTGAGTACGTTAAACTGAATTTTATTTACGAGGAAAAAATATGCGATTATTAATACATTAATAAATAACTACAGAGAACTACCTCGTGCCAAGTGGAACGATCGCACATGTACACATCGTGGACGTTCATAGAGACCCCAACTTTTGGCCAGATCCATTCAAATTCGATCCCGACAGATTTTTACCTGAGAACACAAAAGGCAGACATCCCTTCTCGTACATACCGTTCAGTGCTGGTCCGCGAAACTGTATTGGTAATTGAATTTTTGTTGAAAATTCTTGTTTATACAAATTTTATAATTAGGTATTAGAGAAACAATCGAGTTTCTTGATCACGAATGTAATTCAAGTAATATGTATGAATGTTTAACCTACAGGTCAGAAATTTGCTATGTTCGAAATGAAGACATTAATTATTCAGCTGCTACACAACTTCAGAATAGAGCCCGTCGACCGTTTAAGCGAAGTCAAGTTCATCGCCGATCTAGTACTGAGAACGGGCACTCCTTTGCGAGTCAAGTTTGTACCGCTCAATTGAAGCAACCGTTCAATTCTACATCGAGTATTAATTATACTTTACACTAGTTCATTTTTTATACAAATTTTTAAAATAAAAAAAGGAATTGCGGTTGCAAGATTAAAAATAGTTATGTAAATATAATGAAATGATAATTTGTTAAGCGCCTAATTGTAATTTAGTAATTGTACAGTATGGTTGAGGATAGATGAAAAATATGAAAAATAAATCTAGTCTTTTTAGCGATTTTTTGTTTTACTTTAAACCTGTGTAATAATTCATCCGGGAGTAATGGGAAATAGGAAAACTATGCAATGAATTAAACTGAGAATAAATCAACCATTTTTACAATAGACTTTGTATTTTGTTTTTGCTACACATTCATCGAATTTTCGACGCCTACCTTCTCTCGCGTATAAAGCTTTGTTTACAAATCTTATTACCCTTATTTTTCTTAAAATTTCATAAGAAAAAAAAAGGTAGAAGTACATTTATGGGGGTTGATAATGGAGAGGGTTAGTACAAAGCTTAGTGTAAAACAATAATCGGACGCACGACTAACCGTGTTCCACGCAAAAGTAAAGGAAGTGAAAAAGTAGGGAAAAAATTAGTTTCTCCGTAACCTTCTTCAGACGTCAGCTTACTCTATCTATTTTCCAGCCTCATTGCTGTAATTCGTTTTGAGTGTGTAAAAACTTTACAAATATTCGTATTTTTACTACAGTTAGTAAATATTTCATATTGTCCGCATATGGTCAGAGAGAGTCGGCACGCGACTCTCGCTTTTATGGCCACTTTTAAATACCTTATTTGTGTATAATGTGATCGCGCATAATTTTTTAAAATCATCAATCGAAAAATAAATAATAAAACAATAAAAATGATCGACGTTACGGCCATTATCAAAAATAGAGAGCAAACGACTACGACAAGTTCGCTAATTACGAAATGTCGTATATTATTACTTTTCGACTCTTTCGATTAGAGTCTCTTGACTTTTGGTGGTAACTATACGCGTAACGCGCTAAAATATCATAGGAACAATATTTGGATACGACGTATAGCTACGCTCGTTCTTTCATTTCACTCTTGGCATTCTTACGCATTTTTCCACATTAAGCATCTTTGGTGAACTTGCATTTGGTATTCTTGCATAAAAAAAATTAAAAAATATACTAAAGAACGGAATTATCAGTGCAGTTTTAATGACCTTCTTTTATCTAATACTTCGAATATATCAGGGTAGATTCCTTTTAACACGAGGTGTGCGAGTGACTTTTAGCCTGCAATTTTCAACATCCCGGGGTCCCTAATCGTTCCGAATTTTCAGTCTAAAAATGTTGATATTATTTGGAATGATGCAATTTGTACTATTTCTCACGATTTTTGGCAAGAATCTGAATAAAAAATAATACTTTTGATTGATTCGCAAATTTTGAATATGATATAGCTGTATGATATCTAATTAATTTACAATTTCATCTACAACCTCAAAATAATAATTATTTTAAAAAAACGCACACACCCGTACATGTACGTAGACTAAATTATAAGATCATTAGAAAATTTGATGCAAGACTATCAACACGATCACCTTTGTGCTATCATTCGCGAGCAGGAGGACATCGACTCAGAAGAAACTGGTTCTCGAATTCTCCCCGCGTGTATTAAAAGCGAGAAGTAATCAAAGATGAGAGAGAAAAGTAAATTATTACAAATCTTTCCTAATCATCTACAAAACGCTACCGCTACATCACAATCAACGTATCAACTATTTTTGTTTCAAATTGCGAAAACAGAACGATACGTTTAGTTACAACTGTTTTTCCTTCTTCGTATGATATAATTACATTATCATAGTATAGTTATAGATTAACACGTGAAACAAATAAATATAGTAAATTATATTAGGAGTCATATTTTTGTAGTTGTTAAAATGTATAAATATATATATATATATTTATATTCGTACATAACGAGGATGGATTTCTACGCTTTGGTTTTGCCGGTAAGAAAAATAAAGTACATGAAGAAAAAAAAAACAAGCGAGCCAATGCCTTTGCAATTATAAAAACGCGAAGTTATAAAAAAAGCTAAAAAAAATTTATTTATAATAAGATCTATCAAGAGAGTTTTTAATGTTGTTGGAACAGTAAGAAACGAATATTATTAATTCTTCATACTTGTTTAATATTCGCTCGTGTTCAGTCTTATATCAGGGGTAGAGAAGGCATTAAAGCTAAATTCAATTCCGAAATCAAAAATAATTTTCGTATCACTAATTGAGACCCAATTACGGCCGTTGCGCTCTTCAATAATAGTAACAATTTCATTAAAAACATAAAAATAATTAATTTCTCTATCGGGATTCGTAAAAAATCGCGTTCAAAAAATAGATCCCATCTTAAATTACAAAAGAGAAATTTATCGTAAGGCGAGTTCGATTGGTAATAATCGAATTTACTTTGTCAGTAAATAAAGGCACTTGAAAATTTACACGTATTTATATATATATATTTATATATCGGCGCATTCCGCATGTGCATACGTATTTTTCTTCACTCGTTAAGAAGAAGATAGAATTATTCGAAGTAAATATTACTTTGGTAATGACTAGGGGTCATGTGCTGACGCTTTCAATCAATCGATAATTCACTTATCATAACAAAATGATAAGAATAAGATTGGAGTCATCATTTTTTGTTTTGGCGATTAACAAAATCGTTACTTGCTATCTCCCCACTCGAGAAGTATAACAACAAATAAGAGACAAGTATTCTCATGTTTTGGGTATTCTTTATCGCGCGGCAATTAGTTGGACCGAAAATCCGACTTAATAAAGAAACAAAACCTCGCTATCGAGTGTTTGGCACATTAAATTGCATTTAACGAATTCGCTGACGATACGGCTGTCCGAAAAATGAGAATACTCGTAATCACCCTCGATAAGAGTATTTAGAATTGGATTCTGTAGTTGGCCGGTCTGGGTATAGAACTGGCCTTGGGCATTTCACCGGAAGCGTCGCTGCTGGCCGTACCGGCGGAGTCTCGAGCGCTCTTGCTGCTGCTGGCACTCGAAGTTCTCTGTCCCCTCGGATCGAATCTCTTGCGCAGCTCCTTGCCGGCCGAGTTGTCGGCCTCGGCTAGTCGGCCGTAGTCGCCGATTCGGCTGCGCGAGGAGGTCGAGGAGGACGTGGAGGATGGCGGCGGTATGAGGGAGCGAGCCCTGACGTCGCGATGTTTGTGGGGGACGATCGAGGAGGACTTGCTGGTCTCGTGATCGGCGCGCAGCCGCTCGTAGTCGCATCCTCGGGGGCTCGTCGGCACGCGCTCCGGTGTCTTTTTGCGCGTCTCGGTGTCGCTGAGCCGGCAGTAGCGGGTGGAGTTCGAGGACGTTTTCAGGGTCCTCGGTGGGCGGGGTAGCGAGCTCGGCGGCAGGCTACCCGATCGTCTCGTCTCGCCCTCCTGCATGCGCTGACGCTGCGAGCTGCGTCCCTGCTTCTCCAGGAGCATCATGTCCTCGGGCTTGCCGCGGGACAGCCGCGACGTCACCACGCCATTCGTGGACGTCGTGCTAGCGTAACCGATCATCACCGCGCCGTCCGAGCGATCGCCGTCGTCCAATAGACGGCTCTTGCTCGATGTCGTGCTAGAGGCACTGATGCCCGCGCTATCTACACCCGCCAATAATGGCTTGGGTATTTTTCCTTTTCGCGACGCAGTGCCTGGATTAGAGAATCCTGGAAAACAGCAAAGTGCCCGCTGAAACAAGAAAGAGAAAAACGACCCGCGCTCGAGATAGGATAACCGGGAATGACCTGGAAGATATTTCTTTCTTCTTTCTACGGCTCTCTCGGGAGAGAGCGAGTTTGGCATTGCTGTTTTTACGGAGTTAGTGCGCCTCGCGATAAAACAGCCCATGCGTGGATCGGTTGGGAATTAGATGGGATTCTGTGAAAGGAGAAATTAGTTGGAGATGACATGATGCAAAACAAAAAAAAAATAAAAAAAAAATAAACCTCAGTTTTGAACGCAAAATTTGTTCTATTCAATGACATCATCGTGACATTTTTCTCTTTCTCAGTCTCTTATTTTCCTTACACACTAAACATGCTTAATTCGAGTTATTACGAATTAGTTTATAACATTAATATTCGTTAATGTCACACGTTATGCAGAAATGTAAGAGAATCAAAAGTAATCGACAGTAGAGCTCAATTTTAGTTTTTAAATATTTAAAAATATATATATTAATTGCACCGATTATTTTTGAAACTCATATACAAAAACAACAAAAACAATGACAATAAACGAAAATAAAACAGCTCACTCGCAAACAGAAACACAACACAAGAATACCTTGGTCGAGAATGATCTGAAATTTTCTGTAGGAACCGCAGCAGCTAGTTTTTTTATGAGTAGCATAAATAAATAGAAGCGTATAACGACTCGAAAAAATTAAACATCTATACAACGATTCTTGCTAATACATCTCGTTATGAAAATATGAGAGAAACATAAAAAGAACCAAAAACTTAAAAGACACTTATAAGCGCTTAATTTTAAATTTCGATATTGTTTCTCAAAATTTAAATTCGTTTAAAGAAGAATAAAATTTACCTAACATTAAAATTTATGATAATAATTATCATCAATTTAAAAAATTTTATATTCATTTTCTTATCGTACGGCTCCTTAGACATTGGCAATTCGTCCTACCTTGCTAAGCAACTGCGAATCGAGTTCCTTCAGTTGATCATCGAGGCTTTTGTTTGTTTGCTCAAAACTACCCTGTTTCCTATATTTGTAGCTATCGGAAACGCCATAAGAACCGGTGCTACCATATCCACTGCCGCCACCAAGAACACTGCTCACTACGAAAAATAATATACGATGTATTCAAATATTATACAAGATTTTGATGATAAAATCAAAAAAGTATAATTGAAAAAGCAGCCACGTAGAAAAAGTGATGAACGGAATAGCATAGCGTTTTATGAGTTATCGAAGGTTAAGTTTTTTACTTTTCTTTGCAATCTATTCTATCGTTTTTTCTTCAATACTCTTGAGAGGGAGAAGAAAAAATGACAATGATCTCGGCGAAAAAAGAAACGAACTTTTTATACTATCGTGTTCAATTTTTTTTCTTTTTACCAAGTTCGGGCGTGCTTCTCAGTGCAGTATGATGATCTGCCGACGTACTTGAGTGAGATGAATGTGCAGCTGGATAACTGCCGACACCGCTGCTACTGCTACTGTCTTTATCGTAAGTGTGTTTCTGTAGGACTCGTATCATCGCGTCTCGTTCGGCTAATTTTGATTCCAGGTCTTTCATCCTGAAGGCAAAACAGATTTATTAAACTGAAATACAAAATTCCCTGAAAAAAAAAAATTCAATGGAAAATTACCTAGATTCTAGGTCAGCCAACTTTTTCTGAGCCGCGTGTACTTCATCCATGTGTCTCATTTTTTCAGATCGTGCTTCGGCTATTAATTTTTCAGCATCTTGGCTAGTCTTCTCTAAGGCTGCTATTTTTGCATCCCTAATCAGGAAAAAATAATATTTATATTACAACATTCAAAATTGAGATTACATTGAAAATCATTTATTTACTTTGGAAGACTCGCGGCATCGATTGCTGCCTGCCTGAGTGCACTTTCCTCCAAATATCGTTGCTCCCACTTAGCTACATCGCCCTCCAGCGACATTATCTTTTCGTCCCTCTCTCGTATTCGACGCTTCAAATCAGCAGTTGTCTCGCCATTTGATGATTGTTCACCGCCGTTCGTTCCTCCGCCTCCACCCTCTCTCAATTCCCTCTCCAACTGACCCCTCAATTGCCGTTCTGTCTCTTCTCGTCTGTCACTCGAAGCTTGAAGCGACGACAATGCACGTTGCAGTTGAGCTACTCGCTCAACGTACACTTGTTTCTTGCAAAGCTATAACATTCATAATATTTAAAAATTTATAAACCTTCTCAATATAAAAAAATTTTTGTCATACCTCTTCTTCGAGCCGTACAACATTCCCTTGTGCATTAGTTAACGCAGTATCGAGAATATCTATATGAGTACGTTGTTCCTGTAAGGTCGCACGTTGAGCGGCTAACTCAATCTCTTGCCTTTCTTTGGCAGCAGCTAACTCTTTATCTGAAATAAACACATGAATATTGAAAAATTTCGTGAAATCAAATGGATAAGAAGTCGTTTTTCCTTTTTGGACTCACTTTGTGTAATCAGCTGTCCAATTAATAATTCCCTTTGCGTTAACTCCTTTTTCATAGATTCTATAATTGGGGGGCTGTCTGTTCGAGTCGATAATAAGTCGATTTGGTCCCTGAGAGCTCGATTCAACTCGTTCAGTCGTCTACAATCGTTTTGTAATCTCAACCTGGCTGCTCGTTCTAATTTTTCTCTTCTTTCGCACGATGCAGCCAGCTCTTCGTGAGCACGATGAACTTTAGCTATTTCCTGTTCTAATTTTTGCGATTTAGCAACTTTGTTATAACATCGTTCCAATTCTAGTTTTAAGGCACTGTTTTCCTGAATCACTATCTGAATCATTTCAGATGGTGGCCAGATATCACCTGTTGCTGTCTCAGTTTCTTCTCTACCTTTCGTTTGTGGACTGCATGTAACAGAAAATTGATTTTCATAAGTAATTGTTTCTTTATTATTAGTATATACAAAACCCGAAACCAAATATTCACCGGGGAGAAGTAGTTCTTGGATCGTAATTTTCTATATCGACTTTACCGATTCTTGATAGATCTGGTTGCGATCTAGAAAGTGTTAATTTCTCTGTAGGACCAAGAAGTCTATGTTTACTTTTCAATGGCAATAAAGTTGATATGTATGAAGGTGGAGGTCTATCTTCATATTCATTATCGTTCGATTTCCCTCGTTCGTTATCTCTTATTCTCATTTCTATATTTCCTGCAGTGTTTGTCAATTTTGAGTATGAAGGTACCTTAACCTCTTTGGCAAGATGTTTCAAAACCTATTTGAAATTTCAGTTTATGAATTACTTACAGTTTCATACTACATATTACAAAAAAAAAAAATCTTATAATCACTTGTGATTGGCTCAAGTAATCATCCGGAATATCTGTGATTTCTTGACATCCGCCATTACTATTTTGATCGTATATATGATCTTCATGTGGCAGACTTGTAAGTGATTGCATTGTAGGACTATTCGAGTGTCCTTTGCCACCACCATCGCAGTATAAATAACCCATTTCGTTGTGTTCCCTCACCATTCCAGATAATCTGTAAATAACAACATTAATATTCATAATTATTCAACGACAAAAAATTGCTTTAAAACAACCTACCTTCCTGATGGTGTCCATGTATTTTCATCATTTGCGTTATGTATAATAAGAGTATTGTATGAACTCGTTGAAACATCTAGACTGCTTCTATTAGAACCAACACTATTACGGTTACTCAGATTATCTTTTAGGCTATTTCTGTTAGAACCGTTGATGCTGTCTTTGAGACTGTTGCGATTAGAACCATTTAAACTCTCTTTCAAACTGTTTCTGTTAGACCCGTTCAAACTGTCCTTCAAACTATTTCGATTGAGCAAATTGCCCTGAACAACAATAAAAGATTTTACGGTTATGTAACTTAACTAGCACTGATTACATACATATAGTAAGCTATGCAGTACTGTGTTGTAGTACACGCCTATTTCAAGAATTTACAATGTACAAAGAATGAATACATACCTGAATATTTGGTATATTTTCTTTATGGCTTGACGATCTAGAAGGACTTTGTTGCTGATTTTCTTGTCCTTGAGGTTCCTGCCTTGCTGTATGTCTAATTACATATCGTTCTTCGTTACTTAAATTTTCATTAGAAGTTGACACATCAGTATCACTACCACTTAAACTTTGTGGTAAAGCTCCTGTTCAGAATGAGAAAAAACAATGAATAATCTGATCACAAATAATTGGGTCAAGAAAAATTGAATCTGAAAGTAGGAATAACCTATTTACCTTGCATTGACAGTTGTTTCCTTTGTATATTATTATTGGAAAATGGTAAAAATCTGTTACTTTGTTGAAGGGAACTCATCATAGATACTATTTCATTTATACGTTTATTTCAACTGCAACAAATAAAAATTGAAGCACTTATTAAAAAGTTGAAGTTGAAAAACTTGTTGAAACACTAAACCTTTTGAAATTGAACAAGTTCCTTGATGATTCATTAACTTTATATTTTCAAGGTAACTCGATTGAATAGAAAATAATTCTTTTCGAAAAACGAGAAACATAAGCAACAAACACAAGGAGATGAACAAACTGACAAGTACATAAGAGAGGAAAAATTATTTCATTCATGGGCTTTTGTGTACTGCAGATTAAATACGTGGGATGTACCACGCGCAATTCCCAAATACATACACGTGCAAATATACACATATCACAAACAGCACACAATTTTAATTCTGATTATGCGCTTAAAATGTCGCGAGAAAAGACAATCACTGAGGAATGCGGTCCTCTTTCTCCTCTCTATATTTTTTTTAACGTTGTGTTACTATGAATCAGAAAGCATTCAAATTATGAATCTTAATAATTCATTTTCAAAATGCTAAAGATGAAGTACGGTTACAGTATGACACGCGTGCGAGGTGTCAATATTCCGGAATGTCGATTATCCAGCGATATGAGATTTTTTTCTCTATCTTACTTACTCTCACACTCTGAGAGCTCCCCCTCTTTCTTTACATCTCTCTCTCTCTCTTTCTCACACACATATACGCATACTCAATTGCGAAATTGCGATCGCGAACATCGCATTGGGACGAGAATTTTTTCAATTCTTCCATCTTTCATTTTTAAGCATTAAGAGCTCGAAAATCGTTCAAAAAAATAAAAAGGAGAGTAGGAGACGGGTGCAACTAAAGTAACATCTGCCGAGATCATTCGCGCCAAAAAAAATAAAAAAAATATTAAAAATGCATTGCAAGTTTTTTCCTCTCTCTCTCTCTTTCATTCTTTCTCACGCTCTATCTAGCTCCTATTTCCTATTTTTATTACTCACATGAACTTGTCGCTCGAGAAAAAAAATAATTATCGTTATAATAAAATTTCGTGCAATTTTTTAGTCGGATTTTTCGTACCGAATGTAAATTGGGTAGTGTGTACTACTACCCACTTCGTTACTACTGTAAGCTCACGATGGAGGGGGAGAGAAGATGAAAAAAATAAAAAAATTCCATAGTGTCCGCATTCCTCGGAAGGGAGCGCTCAAAATGGCCGTGATGGCAGTGATGGTATAAGCAGGTATAAGGAGGACCGGTTGATCACTAGGATCTAGGGAGAAACGAAGCGCCGTCTGTGATCGAAAGACCGAAATAGCGTTCTCACTAGAAGCCTAGTTCGGACGTCACATTCTTGAAATACTCTTAAACAACGGAAAAACGCATTTATGAAATAATTTTTGAACAAATTTTTGAACTGGACTACACTACAGCGTGATGGTTCACCAGCGGCCATTTTATATAATGCCGAGTTCATAGGATTGAATTTATCTTGAATGAACATGTGAATGGACATGAAAAAATACGAGTGAATTAAACTGTTCATATAACCACGTGTTTGTTTGACAGACAAGTATTTCGCCTAACTCTTAAAAGGAAATTTATTTCAATATCACAAGTATGCAATTGAATCACTCATTATTTTATTTTTTTAGACGTAAATAACATTTTCAAAATAGCTGTTTAAATCCATGTGTTCGATTAACATTTTAATACAACATAGAAATACAAAATATTATTAGCAATTGGATTGATTATTAACGAATTTATATTAAAATTGTATGTAACAGTACATTAGTACGATTTTTATTTCGTGGCTCACACTACACAAGTATCAACAGCGTTTTGTTATGAACGCACTGGTTGAGGTTATGTTTTGATTTTTAAAAATTATTTTTCCCAATAGAATGAAAATGCCGAAAGAAACAGAAATTGTGGGATTTGCCAACCCAGACGACTCGGGTGGCGAAGAAGATGATAATATTACAAAACTGAAAAAAAATGCATCTAAAAAGTCTGGAGGTTTTCAAGCTATGGCACTTTCCCATCCAGTTTTAAAAGGTATATTGAAAAGAGGATATAAAATTCCTACACCAATTCAGAGAAAAGTAAGTAGATGATTTAACAGTTTCCAACTACTATTACAACTATTAACAACATTTTTTATTAGACCATTCCATTAGCTTTGGAAGGACGAGACGTAGTTGCTATGGCAAGAACTGGAAGTGGAAAGACAGCATGTTTTTTAATACCATTGTTTGAAAAATTAAAAACTAGACAAACCAAAAATGGAGCTCGAGCATTGGTACTTTCTCCAACAAGAGAACTGGCGTTACAAACATTGAAATTTATAAAAGAGTTAGGTCGATATACTGGACTGAAAGCTGCCGTTATATTAGGAGGTGATAGCATGGATAATCAGTTCAGTTTAATACATGGTAATCCTGATATCATTGTGGCTACTCCAGGAAGATTCCTTCATATATGTGTGGAGATGGATTTACAATTGAATAATGTACAATATGTGGTATATGATGAAGCAGATAGGTATATATTAAACAGAATTTGAAATAAATATCTCTTATTATAATGAAATATTACTAAACTTCATTACAGATTGTTTGAAATGGGTTTCGGTGAACAAATTCATGAAATAGCAAATAGATTACCAGAGTCTAAACAAACAATGTTATTCTCTGCAACATTACCTAAGGTTTTAGTTGACTTTGCAAAAGCTGGCTTGAGCGATCCAGTATTAATTCGTTTGGATGTTGAAAGTAAATTACCCGATGGGTTGAGCCTTTCATTCATAACTTGCCGACCTGAAGAAAAATATGCAGTACTATTATGCTTATTAAAACGAATAATTAATTCTGAGGCCCAGATAGCAATATTTGCAGCTACAATGCACCATGTAGAATATTTACATTTAATATTGGATAAAGCTAATATTACTAATACATTTATATATTCGAATTTGGATCCTGCTGCTAGAAAAATAAATGCAGCAAAATTCCAAAATGGAAAAGTTAAAGTTCTTATTGTAACAGACGTTGCCGCCCGTGGTATTGATATACCACATTTAGATTACGTTATCAATTTTAATTTTCCTGCAAAAGCAAAATTATTCGTTCATAGAGTTGGTGAGCCGTATTCCATAAATATTATGTGTAGATTTTGACGTAATATTACTAAAGATTTCATATTCTCTAGGTCGTTGTGCGAGAGCTGGGAGAAGTGGAAAGGCGTTTAATATTGTCTCACCGGATGAGTACCCTTATCTTATAGATTTGCATCTATTTCTCGGACGATCTTTGCATATTGTGCCTTCGGCCGGTGAAAAAGAGAGTCCAGATGGAGCAATTGGTAAAATGCCGAAGGACATCATAGAAGAAGAACTCGAGCAATTAATAGAATGGCATAAAACTTCAACCGAACTGGTACGTGTATTTACACAAAAATGATTCTTCAAGTTGATTATATTATCCTCTTGCAGACAAATATGGAGAATGTTTGTAACAATGCTTACTCGCAATACATCAGATCGAGGCCTGGCGCCTCCTCAGAAAGTGTAAAGAGAGTAAAAGAATTGCATATCAACGAAGCTGGTTTAATATCTGAATATTCCAACGTAAATCCGAGTGTAGCAGTATTACTATCAAAGATGAGAAATTATAGACCACAAGGTGTAAGTACAATTTATAAAGTACTTTATATAGGTAAAACGCAAATATTTACAAATAAAAATCTACATAGACCATCTTCGAAATTGGAATGAAAGCAACGTCGACGGACTACCAAGTAATGAAGGCCAAAAGACAACTTCACAATGAAACTATAAGAAATTTCCGTAGAAAACGGGAAGAATTAGATGATAAAAAAAATATTTTAGCCGCATCAGAGTCGAAAAAAACAATTTTGAAATCTAGTACCAACGATGAAATCAACGAAACTTTTAGCCAAGTCGTTCTCCCAAAGAAAAGAAAAATTGAGGATTTATACAAAAATTCCAAGAAAAAACAGAAAATTACGCGTGATGATGAATTTTATATACCTTACGCAGCTCCCGACAAACACACCGAGGATGGGTTAGATTTATAAATATTATAATGTATCTGAAGTTTGCATCGTTGGAGTCCAACGAAAAGTCAAAAAAGTTGGACAAAAATGACCAACTTGGTCAAAAATGACAAAAAAAAATTTTGTCGAATTTTCGTTGGACTCCAACGATGCAAACTTCAGATACATATATTATAACACTTTCAAGCAGACAAACTAACTATTTTTGTTTAGTTTGGCTGTTAACAACTTCTCTACCGAAGCTGACAAGGCTCAAATTGATCTCGGTGCGGACAACGAAGAATCCCGAAGGCTGCAAACACAGCTGAAAAAGTGGGACCGTAAAAAGAAGAAGATGGTAACAGTAGATGTGAGTATACCGCATTTCATCGCTTTCAAATATCTCGAAAGTACATAAACCAAAAATTCTCAAAATATTTATAGAATCCTAAAGTTGGCAAAATACGAACCGAATCCGGAGTTTGGATACCAGCGACGTACAAGTCGAATCGCTACGCACAATGGAAACAGAAGAGCAAGATCGACGAGAATGCCGACGACGACGACAATAGCGAGGACGAGAGACCAGAAACGCAAAAACGTAAAAATCTTTGTTTATGCAACGCGATAGAAAATATTCTATCCCAATTGAAATCGTCTGAAACGAATTGTGTTTGCATCACGCGTGGAACTAACTGCAGTCAGTCGGCTAATTGATTTACGCGAGCGGCAACAAGTGCCGGAACGAGAGCCGCGAGCGTGTAAATACATTTTTCCCGTTCGGAACGCGAGCCACACATTGACAACTACGAGGCACGATGACGAGTACCGAAGGCGCGTACAGATCAGAGGATAAACGCAGGAAGAGGGTCGTTGATCCGCGCGCTCGCGAGCGCTATTCGCAATGATCTCTCGTGCTGTTCTAAATTTAGCCACGCGGCAATTGAAAATTGACGCGTAGAAAAGACGAAAGAAATTCGTGTCTCCGTTATCGAGGAGTTTATAGTAAATCGGTTGGGCATAACGCGAGCTTCGTCGCAAAAGTAGGTGGGACTTTTTTGTCCGCATTCTTGACCTCAGCCTATTAAGCGCACGCACACGCTCGCATTCTCATACGCTGATAAACGACCTCCACGAGGCTCCGTGATTTCAATGCGAACGCTCAATGAACACCTCGATATAAACGACATTCCCGTCGATTCGCGTTGCGAAATTTCATCGTCTTACTTATTTTGCTCTTCGTTTTTTGAAAACGCCCATGGCTTTGTGTTTTGTTATTATTGTCGAGTGGTTATATCACGAAGCATGGAAACATTATCGTTGCGAATCACGGCCCCGTTATAGCGCGATAAGAGATAAGGACTCACTTTCGACTTGTCGAACTGTCACGTCGCTATTGTCACCGAGACGCCAAAAGATTTCTCGAGTGGCTAGAAATATTTTTTATCGCTCGTTATTTTCGATTTTATTCGAGAAGCGAATCGACAAATTTCGATCAATGCATCCTCTATTTTGTTGCGCTCGGATCTTCCCAGCTCGTTTATAATGCGGCACTAAAAATTCCTCTCGCGGGTAATTGCATATCGCGCACGCTCGTTACTCGATTCGTCTCTAATTAACCGATTCCGACCGTCTGCGATTCGTCCTCTACGCAAATTGACTCTCCGGATGAATGTTGAAGAATATGCAATACGTTTTAAAACTCGTGTAAAAATAGGAAAATCGGAAATTCTAATTGAAATTCTTTTGAATTTTTCAGTACTCACAACGCCGAATACGCACTGGGCGCGCCACAATCAGAAGATCAAGAACAAGGTTAAAGTTAAATCAGAGCTTAAGAGGCCCGAGCAGATTCTCAAGGCGAGAAAGCTCATGGAGAAGAAGAGAAACAGAAACGGCAGGAAAGGAAAGGGAAAGGGGAAGGGAAGAAAGGGCGGCAAGCATTAAACCGAGTGTACATAAAATGAATAAATTGTTCGCAAAAGTTGATCAGACATCGAGCTACCAATTAAGCGACGAAAAAGTATTCTTCCAACGCTCATTATCCGAATATTCGCAGATAACAGCAATCGTTATCGCGTAGTCGACATAACGGCCTGGAACTATCGCAGTGTCATCACCGTCGATGCGCAATTGCATAATCTCGCCAAGATCGTCGAGATAATTGT
>NCVS01001311.1:114083-147780 GCA_003055095.1 Goniozus legneri
CAACGCGCACACACGAGCGCTCGAGCGCAAGATCGATTCGTGCGGCGTGCCGTGCATACTGAGGAGCCAAATTTGCATGAGAGCCATCCGTGCAAGATAAAACATTGTTATTCCTTGTTCTTATGTATATAATTTTTAAAATAAACAAACACGAATTAATTCATTATCGTACGGGTTTCGCACCTCGCTCGCTCCCTCTCACCTGCAAAAACTTATCGAGAATAACTCGCAGATAGCGGAATTATTTTTAGCGGCTAATGGATCAACGTTTACGCGTTGGACGGGAAACAGGTGTTACCCAACTTTTGTTTTCCGTCGCGCGAAAATCGGGGAAATTGCGCGCTCTCGTTACGCAACCCGGCAGCTCCCGGACGGTTTGGTTTTCAGTAGGAAAAACTGCGGAAGCCGCGAAAGGTCGCGAGCGTTCTCGAATCCTCGCTTGACGAAACACAACGTCGAGCGGGTTCCAGAGTTCTTCCTATTTTTTTTACAAATCGCGATACGTACGCAGATAAGCGGTGGGGAGAATTCACCGTCTCCCGATATCGAGACACGAGTTTCTAATAGAGTCGGAAATTTTTACTTGGCGAACTTGAAACGGTTGTTTGCCAAATAGAGGCCGATGTAGATTACGAAAAAAAAAGAGAAAGAAAGAAAACGGGTACTTATAATACGTACATAGCATTATCGCAATTGATAACGAAAGAGTCGAAGATTGCGAGTTACGTGACGTTCGCGTTTTTTTTTTTTTTTTTTATTACGAAAAATCCATTTCCTCCGTTATTGTCGAATCGGGCTCGATAGAATTCGATTAGCCGGAGGAATTATTGCGCGTTAAACGTTCCCGAACGTACGGCCGCGCAAAATGGGTATGTAGGTGGACTCGCGAAAATCACGTTAGCTCGCAAATTAGCTAATCCCGCGGCGGATCTGCGAAGCCCGCTCGTGGAGAGGGAAGCCAAACATTAAATGAACACTCTCCGCTGATAATCAATGAGCAGGCGAATCGGCGAGGGTGAGCGATATTTTTCAATTAGCCGGGATAAGTTTCGCGTTCTTGAAATCGCGCTCGCGATCCGCTTGCGCAACGGCGAGAGGAGTCGACGCACTGGCGCAACGAAATTTTTCACAATACGCGCGTGGCTCGCTTTCTGATTTCAAACTGCGCACTCCGGGAAACCCGATTGAGAAAAAAAAAAAAAATATGACGCTTCTATCGTGGAATCCTTTGTGTAACGAAATTACGCCCACTCGGGTACCGCTGATTGCGCGGAATTGGTAACGAGACGTCCTCCTTTTTCTGGCCGATCGTCAAGGCCGTTCAATCGACGCGACGCGGATCGGTAAACGTCCCCGGTGTTCTCGCGTGCGAGCCGCCTCTCTCTCTCTCACGGCCTTTTTATCGATAACGCCGACCCTGAACCGGCACGCGAATATAAACTAGGCTAACCCGGTGTGGCTCTCGCGATCACTCGTCGAAATCGCATTAAATCTCTTCAGCGAAATATTCTCTCGTAAAAGTTACCTATAACAAAATTCATTCTTCTCTCTTTCTGCCCGAGTTCAGCACTCGAATCCGTAAATTTACGTTTTCCGATTCCCCTGAAATTTCCCTGAAAAATGCCCGCAAACCAGAAGAGACAGAGCAGATTCGACCCGTCCGTTAAGTGTTAAGAGATTTGTTCCTTCTTTATACAAATAGTTGTTCATAGCCTGCAACGGAAAATCCGCTCTCACTTATCGACGACTCGCAGAATCGAGTGACCTAATCGAGAAATATTTCTCGCTCGACTCACAACTTCGAGGAAGTATTTTCCCTCTGATAAAACGCGGTAATATTAATTCCTCTCGTATTGTCGAGATGTGTAACGGGTACGAGGAAGTTGCATATCGCGAATTGGTTATTCATCTCGCGCTAGAGGAAGGAGGCGCGATGCGCGTGGGGCGGAGGGAGGTGAGAACGCTTCTCGCATAACAATATCGTGAATCGGTCATTTTTTTTACGTAACTAGACTCGCCAACTCGAGGCGATCGGCCGAGTCGAGTTTGCCCCCGTCGAAGAGAGAGAGAGAGAGAGAGAGAGGGAAGGGTTAAAAGTCGCGCAGGAAACGATCGGCGAATCAAACAGGTGTACGGCTCGAGAAGGAAAATAACGAGAGATAAAAATTATCAGACGTGCCAACAGGTACTCTCGCGAAAACTTTCAATTACTCGAGCGAGATCGAGCGATCGTGCTCGTTTAACTTTCTTCTGTATTCAAATCGCGAGCTCGCTTACGTAAGTCTTGATTATCGACGAGAGGTTATTAAATCGAAACGGCTATCGCGGAAATGTACCTGGTACAATTCTCTTGCGAGCACTCTCTCTCTCTCTCTCTCTCTCTCTCATCGGACGAATCGAGAGCGATAAGATACCGCGCGTGAATATATTTACCCTCGTCGGTGTTTACGGGTGTCCACATAACTGTACGCTCGATGAGTCATACGCGCGGATCTTGTTTTAATATCGAGATTGAATTCGTATAAAAGGAGTGAAAGGACCGGCTGACGTAACGATCTATATATACGAACACACGCTCGCGATCACCTGTGACCAGTCCGGGCTCGAAGTCAACCACCTCGTTGGACGAAAAAAGAAATATTTCCAGCCGATGAAAGGTGGACGAGGGGGGAAAAAAATCGACAATGACATTTGGAGCGAACGTTCGATCTCCGCTTCTCGCCATTATTCGCGAACGGGGCGCGGGTGTTTGTCTCTCTTCTTCTTTCTTATTTATCCTGGCCGGCTTTTTTTCTCGCGAATCGTTACCCGTCTCACGAAAACTGGGTCGTTGCGCGTTATATGTGCGGTTGTCGATGAGTTCGCAATGGGCACCGATTATGCCTACCGGGGGGTTGCGAACGGTGAATAAACACATCTCGCCTTAGTCGATAAACAAAAGCTAGAGGAGCGATAAAAAAAAAGAACGCAAGACGATAGGCTATAAAAAATGCTCTATTCATCGAGACAATTTTTTCCCCGCCGCAATTTCGCAACGCCGTTTCGCAACGCGACAGCCTGATTTTTTTTAGCCGATAAACAAATAAGAACACGTGCGCCGTTTAAAATCCCGCGTTTATCAGATACGAGAGCGAGCCGGGTGGGGGTAATGACGTCGGCGGAAATTTTTTTCTCGCTCCGTTTTTCCTTTCTTTCCTCCTTCCCGTGCGCTACCTGGGCCAACGCGAGCGTCACGGATCGCGGGGCCGAAAGTAAAAGTATCGTCGCGGGAAAAAGAAGAACGTGTATTATCGCGAGGGAGAGAGAGAGAGAGAGAGAGAGACTGCTTTTTTAATGCTTCCACGGGCCGTACGGGGAATTAAGGTTGGTCAAGAGACGCGAGGGTATAGACAAACCTCGCTCGGTTTGTCGAGGAAGGCGACGTTCCCGAGTGTACAGCCGTGCCGATAATTCGCGACGTGTTGCCGTTCCTCCACTAGACGTCTATGTAGTCGAACGCCGTATTTATACGTCACTGACCGCATTGCGCACGGAGGTGTACAATACCTTGGCGTGCGCGCGCGTCCAGCTATCGTGGCCGACACAGATCGCCGTTTGCCGTTCGCACATGCCAGCCGAGAAATCTCGTTTGACAAACTTGACCGGTGGAGATGCTCCACTTATGGAAATTTTTTTATTGGATTTCCATATTTTTCCCCCAGTCGAGCCTCGAACGCAAATCCCGTCAGTGGTTTTAAATATTCTACTCTGAGGAGAGTGGTCGTTTAGAACACCGACGAGTTTTACAGAGAGTTATGAGACTACGTAGCGAATAATCGCGAGGAGTAGATAGCTTTGTTACGTTATCGTTGTTGCGTGTATCGAGCAGAAGCAACAACTATGTCACGTTGTAACGATTGACAATCGTCGTTACAGTAATCAACATTGTGGCATAAGTTGGTAATTTTTGACCAAGTTGGACACGGATGACCAAGTTGGTCAAAAATGGCCAAAAATTATTTCATAAATGTACTTTTTCCGTTGTTTAAGTGTATTTTAAATAGATATGTGAACTTGCGAAAAAAAATTTTTTCGAAATATCGTTGAACTCCAAAGATGGAAACTGAAGTTTCCATTTGAAAATTTCATCTCATTTTTGGCATCGTGATGCATTTTAACCGATTATTTTCTCGTTTCTCGACGAAGTCTTCTCGGCTCGGCCACTTTCACATACGATTACGGACGGCGCGTATGCAACGACAGGATACGAGCGAAATGGAATTTCCGGAATTCCACGCTCGACGCCCAGAGCGACTGAATAATGAACGTCGCGGTCGCGGCGCGATATGACTGCTTTTTTCTCTTCATTGTAATTTTTCCGTTCGTACCGGAGCGATCGATCCCAACGTTTCACCTTTTCGCGTCGATACGCTCTCGCAAAGTATCGTTCAAAATTCGAAATAACGAGCCACCCCGTATCGACGATAGGTGAAAAATTCAGGCGAACTGGATTTCTCGTAGCTCGAGAGAAATATGTACGAGCGAGCATGCGAGTATTAAATAAATAAAACGCGGAATATCCGCGATCGATTATTCGGAGACGAGGGGACGCGAATCGAATTCCAGCAAGATAAATATCGGTGCCGGGACTCGAGGGAGCGAATCGATGCGCTCCTCTCGTGACGAATTCCTCGACGTTCTTTAAAAGCTCCCACCGCCGGCCGTCAAACGTTAGGTATGCAAACACGCTATTATCGTACGTCATCGGCTCGCCGCGGAATTCCGCGTATGCCGTCAATCGCGGTTGCACGAGCATCGCTTTACGACCTTTTTAATGTCGCAACGGTGAAATTTCCATCGTAGAGTCCCGCATTCGAAAAATAGCCGGGAGTTGTGGGGTTCCGTGCGGAGTGGACGGCGCGAATCCTGGCTCCGGCCCAGAACGAGGAAATCGTCAAGGTCGAGGCCCTAAAGGGCGCACCTGACTTCCACACGGCTCGCACTTCCCCCACCTACGGGCATCCGGCACACCCAGCGGCGTATAACGCTCCCGGCCTCGACTATCCTGCGGCACCTCGTCGCCGTGTCACGAATACGACTCGCGCGGGCACCGCCGATTCGAATCGATACCTCGTCTGTATTCCGCCCGAACAAAGTGTAATCGAAAAAAAAACTCTCCTCTCTCTCTCTCTCTCTCTCCTTCCAGTTTCGTACCTTCCATTTCTATATCGAGCGTCCGGCGTTCACTTACCCGAGAACAACTTTATTTATCGCACACGAGCGATCGCTCCTGCGCGCCTTAAAGGGGAACGAGCGGGAATTCACCCGGAAAACCGGAGAGCGTTTTCGAGCGACGCTTCAACTTTTTCGTTTTCGCTCTCTCATTTCCAGCTTGCCCGGCCCCTCCCGCGATAATCGTTTGTTTATGTACAAGCAATTACGCGATTTTTATCTCGGCGGAAAACGACTTTTCCTCGAACGCCCGACGAGTTTGCCGAAGCATCCCTCTTTACTCCTTTTAACGCTATCTCATCCTCGTTAAGCGCGAAAAAAAAAGGTTTCGAGGATGAAAATAAAAAAAGGAGGGCGTATGTAACGAGCGACCGAGGCGGTTCCCACCTGACTTTCGCACGGTGCGCCGCATCCTGCCGTCTCGCGCGGTTAATTAACCCGTGCAAACGTATCACACGTGCGTACAGTGTACATCGATAGAACCTGGAATCGAGTTTTCACGTAAGCGGAAAAATATCTCGCCCGATGGGTTTTTCTGTCTCGAGGTACGAAACGTTCGACGCATACTCGATTATTCTTATTGTTTTTTCAATCGAGAAATTTATAAAATACAGTTATTTTCAAGGATTCGTTCGATTTCACTAAATAATCGGTTATGGAGACTTTAATTACTGTTTACTAATCGATGAGATAAATTAGAAGTAACCAACTTCCTTCTGTGTGACATTGTCAAAGGAGGAAGCGAAGAGAGACTATTAAGGGGCATTTAAGCGCGAATATCGTGACATTTCGAGTATCAACGTTGAATAAAGTCGGATAAACCTCCTACCCTCGATCTCACGGAGTTTCCATTCCTCGAATCGTTATGGAACGCGCTCTATTCACAGTTCTGTCAGTCTGGCTCCCGTAATAACCCGACATTAATGTCGAAGGTCGCACCGCGAATAAAATCGCCTCTAAATCTCGAATCCGCGGCGAGAGAGAGAGAGAGAGAGAGAATGAGAAAAATAAATGAAAATAAAATCCGTCTAGAAGCTCGCTACGCGTATTTTTAACGCCTCGCATAATTTCCTCGCGAGCGAGAATACGCGCGCTTATCATATTTTACGACGCGGCGATACGCGGGGAATAGAGAATAAGAGACTGCGTTAGGACGCGCTCTCTTGGCTCTCGCCCGTGACTCGAGACGTTCCTCTCTCTCTCTCTCTCTCTCTCTCTCCTCCCTCTCGGCAAAAAAGAGTAGAATCACCCACTCGATGCTCTATAAATTAGCTCTCGACGCTCGAATTATTCTCACACCTCTCGCCACCCCTTTTTTTTTACATAACGCCGAAAACCGAGCCTCGAGTTTGTTTCTCCTCGACGCTCGCGTCTATTTTTCTTTTCTCTCCTCTCTTTCTCTCTCTCTCTCTCTCTCGGGGCCTTCTCTCCCCAGGGCCATCGTTCTTAGTCACGCACTCGAATTAGCCGCGACCACTCGTGCGATTTTCCCAGACGGTATACGCGAGCCGTAGTTTCGCGGTACCATCCTAATTGAGGCTCCCGTCGCGAAAGGAAAACGTCAATTTTCTTTCGCTTCTCGATTGCCGAGCGAAAATTTTTGACTTCAACAGCACGCGACTTCTATTTATAGCGATGCGCCGTGCTAATTCGGGATTCCGCGAAATATTTCGCAAAATACCTGGCAGCCGCGTGGCTTCTTCCGCGTTTTGTATACGCGGCATTGTCTCCGCTCCAAGGCGATGCTCCGTCGCGTGAAACGAGCCCGTACAATTTTCGCCTCTCGGGGAACAAAAACCGTTCTTGCGTATTCGCGGACACCGGCTGACGTCACCGAACGCGTTTGACGTTACGGGGGAGCCACGTGCGTTATTTAACGCGTCGCGAGAGCAACGAATGTGTGTCCCTTGGCGCAAAAAACAATCCAGTACGCGCAAATCCACCCGGTGAGATTTTTTCGCGCGTATGACGCACACGGCTGAAAATTAATATCCTCCTACGCAAAACAATACGATTTCTGCCCGAAACCGGCGAATAATTTTTCTTCTATTAATCATCGATCGCGATTTCGTTTCTCTCCTCGGTTTTTTTCTTTCTTTTTGCCGAAAACCGGTTCCGGCGGGAGCATCTGTCGGCAGATGCGGGTATTTTTGGCAAGGTGTATCCCCGCGTGCAGTTTTATCGAAAAAAAGGAAGACGCGAGGTGGAGGAGAAGAAGAATTCTGCGTCGCTGCCCGAGCGCAATTTCGAATCGTACGAGGTAGAAAAAATAAGCGTTCGTTATCGATCAATCGTAGTAAATCGATCGCGTAGGTAAATTGGTTTACGCTACCTCGCGCAAATCGCGACCGGCGTGTTCCGTGACGTACGCGTGTGTATTGTTTGGACAGTTGACGGCTTCTAATACATACGTCAATCGCATCGATGCGGCTTGCGCACACAAACTTTTCGCGTGTCGATTTATTAAGTCAATCTACGTAATTTCTGAAAATTCTATCGAGAATAATTCTAATTCTATTAGACGACGAAGCATTCAGGCCACTATTGATATTTCGTTTCGCGAAATATTTCACGAAACTGGAGCAGAGATTTAGAATGTGGGAAAAGGTCGATTATATGAAAATTGAATTGGAATGCCACTTTGGGTACGAATCCAGATAAGGAAAGGTCAGAAATAGTCTTTTTTTTTCTTCTCGATGAGTGTGAGTATCTCGAGCGTGGGTACAGGGCCGTACACGTCGTGAGTCATGGGAACGAAACGGAGAGAGAGAGGGGTACCCCTATCTCGAGCAGAAGATTGTGTCACTTCCTGCGCTCGATTACGTCGAGTCGGTGGATTCATCGAAACTGCATCTCGACGTACGAACGCTCCCCATCCTTACCTCGACCTCCTCCCACTAACCCTAACCAGCTCGTCCAGTCGCAGTCGAGACGCCGCCACACGAGTTCGTTCAACCGATGCTCCAGATAAATTTCTCGATTGGTTCGAGTCGAAATTAAAGGGGAAACTCCTTTCAGAGAGGACGCGGAGATTTCCGTCGCTCGTTATTCTATTAGTTTCCTTTGTCGCTCTCGTTCTTTCTAACGAGACGAAAATTAATTACCGCCGGAGCCGTTCAACGCGCTCAGCGCGATTAATTTTATTTTCTCTCTGCTATAATCGTAGACCGCGGACGCGGTCAGGAGCGTGAGAACAAGACTGCACGCGATATGAATGGGCGCGTATCGTAGGCGTCGCACAGTCGTCCACTTTTCCTTCTTTCTTTTCACGCTCATCCGGCGTGAATCACGCGCGACGAAAATGAATAAAAATAAAAGCCGCGCGTAAGAGGGAGGGAAGCGCCGTATACGATAAATTTAATAGACGTGTTTACGCTCGGCCAACGAATTTAGCTCGAATTTTATCAGTGAAAATATTCGACGCGGGTTTATTTTCGTGGATTACGGCTCAATTACTATCGGCGGTTATTTCTTTCTCGATTTATCTAACCGGGGCTAGACTAACCAGCCTATGCGAGAGAACAGAGTGCTCATTCAACTCGACGAAGAATTTTCCTACGGCTAGTCAGAGGCCAGAGTGACTTTGATTAACCACTCGAAGCTGACTCATATTTCATTTCATTCATTCCAAAGAAAAAATAGCCGCGCTCGCGTCGGAATTTTCATTGCATAACAAACACGTAAGAATAATCCCAATTAAACGCCGGCACAGTTGTCCTCGCTAAATTGGTACCGCGAGATAGGCAAAATCTCGAAAGAGAAAACATTTTTTCGAAACTCGGCTCGCGCAGTACTTTCACGAATAAATTTATACCTATACGTTACGAAAAAAAAAAAAAAAAAAAAAATCGTACGGTGCGCTCCACGCTCACGAAATTAATCGATGCCAATTCACTCCACGCTCATCCTGATCTACGAGTCGAGCTCGAAAACGTTCGATAGCCAGTAACATACACCCATGTGGGTCGAACGCTCGTACCCGAAATTCGATATATCGAGGTCGCACGATGCGATACCGCAGTGCGCACTAAAAAGAGAAAAAGAGCATCGATAATAGAGAAGTATCGAATAAAAATTTCATTGGTCACCCTGTATATTTGCAATCTCCCTCCGAGAATAAATATTCGAAACGGAATACAGTCGAACTTGGATAAGTGAGAGTCGAAGGGACTGACATTTTTTTCTCACATATGGAGGTTTTTCATTAAACCAGGTTTCTCACTTATTGAGGTATTGCAGTGTTATTTCTCACTTAGAAAAGTATAAGGAGTAAATGTAATGTGCGTGTAGAAGTATATGTGTCCGAGTCTCACTTATAGAAGTTGAGGGCGAATAACAGTCTCAAATATAGAGGTTTCGATACGAAAAATGACTCTCACTTGTAGAGGTTTTCATTTCTCACGTATAGAGGTTTTTGAATGGGACTCGATAATTATTCTCATTTATTCAGTTTTCTCACTTACCCAGTTGTCACTTATCAAGGTTCGACTGTATATAATTTTTGTAATTTCACGTAACCGCGGTTTTGTAAGTAACACCGACTCGAAGCACCCTCCGCTCTGGCGTCACTCGATACCCGTTTCGGGATACGTTTTTCATAACGCGAACGCTGACGCGCGGTCGAGCGTGTGCAACTCGTAACGAAAAAAAAAACACACACACACACACAAAATCTCCGCCTCGCGGCCGATTAAATCGACCAGCGACAAACAAAGAGCGAAAAATCAACGAGTTCTCGCCAGGAATCTCGGGCGGAAAAATAACAGGAGGATTTTGTTTAAAAGCAGTAGTTTGTTCCTCGTGTTTTGTCTCGTTTATTTATTTATTCGAGATAAGTAGATACCGATGACGTACGTAGGACGCGAGGATGGGGCTTATCGAGGAAGGCGTTTACCCGACGCGTCGATCATCATAAACTCTGTCTCTCTCTCGCTCTGTCGCTTCTCTCTCTCTCTCTCTGTCGCTCCCTGCCGACACACGCTTGGTCTATTTATCCCGTACCCTCGCACACGAGGCACGCGGATACGCATTTAGAACACGACACGGCGAACATCTGCAACTGCAACGTTGTATATACACCGGGAATCCCCCTCGACTCGACACGATTCGTCCTTTCCGCCCGACCGAAAATAGGATCCACAACGTGCTGGCGCGCACGCTGGGAAGTGGAAAATAGGGGTCCGGATATCTCTTCCCGCATCTACACGGGAAAAAGTTTTCCCTCGAGCTACAGGAAAATATTATCCTTCCGACTCGCTTTTCCGCGCCCTTCGCAATTTTCTCTCTCCTCTTAATTTTCTATGAACATTCATTACTCTTACTTGTTCCCTACTTTGCCTATCCGTCTCGAATTTTAGGTAGGTCGAAATGAAGCCTCGAGTCGATTCTTATCTCGAAACAAATCGGTGTAAATTTCACAAAGTGTCCCTGCGAACTTAGGTACCCCTAATTCGTGTGGCGCGAGGTTTTGTAAAGAAGGATGAAGGTACTTTCTTTCTTCGAATCGAATTTGCTACATCCTTTGTTTATAATCTGACGAATCGGCAAACGGCCGGTAAGACGATTCCAGTTGGGTGTCGGGTTTACAGCTTCGGGATGATCTCATGACAAGTATGCGAATTCTAGCTGTGTGTGGTCACGGGGTATGCGAGGGATCGTAAACACAACAGAATCGTCGCGCAGGTGCGATTGCCGAAGGCAGTTAAGAACCGCAGAAAACACCGAAGAGAGAGATAGAGAGAGAGAGAGAGAGAGAGAGAGAGAGGAGCATGAGAATGAGAAAGAAGTAGCTTCAATCGCGCGGCACGACGCAATGTGAAAAAAAAAATGTTCGGCGACAAACGCGAGTTATTATTTATGAACATTGAGCGGCCGAGAGAGAGAGAGAGAGAGGGGGGGGGGGCAAGCAGGATGTATCATTCACAAATCGTCTATCGAGTCCAGGGGTAGAGCGGAGGAGAGTCAAGTTGACGCGATAACAAGCTCGACGAATCAGCCTTTGTATGACTTTTCGATATAATATTTCGTCGCCGACTAAAACCGAGTCTAGAAAATTTAATTTCGAACTTATCGCCAGGCAAACTCGCTCTAATTAACACAGAGGATCGCCTTCGTTTTTCGTTATTCTTGTTCGCGTTTCCGGAAAATTCACATCAAGTGCGCAATGTTAGCTTGTTAGGGCTTGAAAATAGAGATAGGAAGAGCGAGCGAGCGAGAGAGAGAGAGAGAGAGAGAGAGAAAGAGAGAAACGATAATTAGCCGCTCGTAAACGAGTTGTACGGTCATTGTACGCAGTCCCGTCTGCGAGGGGGCGAGAGGCTTGGCGCACGCGTGCTGCCAGGGAGACTAAGAGAGACGGAGAGAGAGCGAGGTCAAGGAGTGACACGCAAAGGTTCAAGTGTGTCATCCAACTTTCCGAAATGCGCCCATTCGATTCCACACAATTTTCACTCGCCGGCGTACGTGCGCGCGCATTGCGTACGACGAAAAAAAAAAAAGACTAGAGAGAGAAGAGTGAAAAAATAGTAAACTCGAGGATAGACCGTTCGCGTTTATCTCGAGATTGGAATGCCGAGCGAGGTCAAGGATTAATGATCCGACATTCCGAATTCACGTACAGTGTATACTTCAGTATTTAGATATGTGGATATATTTTTAGGAATCGTCTCGGAGAGAAGAGGAAACGAAGTATGTAACGAGGGAACGGAGATTCCAATGCAAAATTAATTTCCTTTAGCGAGAGGAATTCAAGCGAATTGGATAATAACAAGCCGAGAGTGCGAATCGATGAAACGCGAGCGTCGAATGGACGATGACTAACAAACGCGAGTCACCGTCGCGTAAAACATGTATTACGGTCTGTCTAGAAACAACGACAGCAGCGTTTCGTCGAAGAACCAATTTACTGACAAGGTACGAAGATGGACGATAATGCACGATCTCGTACTTTCGCGAGCCGTGTGTACACGCGACCTATACACACATATTTGCATATTATAGATGTCTGAATGGATAATTGATAAACGACAGGAGATAAGATTTCGGCGAACGAGGAACGAAAATGATAAAACGCATAACAGCGTCGATTAACGGTGCATCGGTTTCGGCTCGTGAATTATGATTAACGTTGACGGCTTTTAATGACGCTGGGCATCTCTGGAATTCGCTCCGAGCCTACATTTTCGCGTTTTGCTATCCCCGCGGACGGCACTGCAATCCTCCCGTACGCGCGTGTACTCAAACCCGGCGGCGCAAAAAGTAGAAAGCGTGTAAAGTTGCATAGGTTTAAGAACAAATAAAGCGGAAGGACGGATCGAACGAGATACGTTTTAGAATTCACGGTCGCGCAAATTTTGGAGGAAGAGGGTCGTTAAAATGATTGAATATTAAATAAAATATCGACGTTGATCGGTTGTCGAATTTCAATTGAACTAAAATTTATTTTTATGCATTGTTATACGTAAACTCTTCAAACGAAGATAAAAACAATACGCGATCGAGTCGATATCATTTTTCCGTAATCGACGATTCGTTCCAGAATTTTCGATTTCGGGAATGCAAGATCCTATCGGTTTTTGTTCGAATAAATTGTCGCAAATTATAAACAGAATGTTCCTCGAAGTTTTTTTTATCGCGAGAGGCAAGAGTACGACTCTCGAATGAATAACGTGGTTTCACGGTACATGTGGGTTAATTCGAAAAGTAGAAAGAAGGCGAGATGCCGGCTTACGGGGTTCTTCTATCCTAGCGCTTACGGGGAATCGTGTAAAATGGGTGCAGCTGCACTTCTGCGCGCGGTTTGTTGTATACGTTGGAGGAGGACACCCCTTCCCCTACTACAGAAAGCCATTTCCCCCTCCAGGCCCAACCACTCGCTCGCTGCGTGCGTCGAAAACGCTTGCCAACCTTCGAGCTTGCGCACACATTCACACGGTGTACGTACACTACGCACGCAAACATTGACATCGATGCCGTCGCCCGAAACGTGAAAACAAAACTTACGACAAGTTCGTATTCGAACCAGTGTCGTAAAAATAAGGCGCGTCTGTTCTCTTGGTTTCTCTTACCAATACCGAACAATTAGAATTTATCGCAATTTAATATCGCTCCCCTCGAGAAGGAGACGCGAAAACTAGTCGAGTTCATTATTTTTACGAATATCCATCACCCTTGTATTCGGTAATGATACGATATAAAATTACTTTACGAAAAATAATTCCATGATTTTCCTTACTAGCGTAGAAGGGATGGTTCGCTACTTGTTGGCTACTTTCGCATCGAGTAAAAATAGCGTCGATTTTTGGCATTTTGGAAGGAAAATAACTAAAACGAATGGAGGGTTCCATGACAAAGCCCGACAGACCTGAAGGCGCGCACGCTCACGTTCTCAAAGCGTTTTTCACTAGCTGCACGTTGGCAGCCGTGCTCTCGCGGGCCAGCGCTCTCGTCACTCCGTAGAACAGTTTCTCGGTTGCAACGCGCGCGATCGTACCTGCGCCCGCGCGCAAGCTTGATCATTTCGCGATTTTAGCAACAAAATTCGACGTTACGCGCAAATAATATGAACCAGTGATCGTTCCGACCATCTCGGTGTGTATTACGAGAATCAACGTCCCGAGGTCGCAGTCAAAGGATTACACAGCGTAAAGTGCGTGACAGCCGGAGCTATTTGCAAATAAGGATACAAAAGACGCGCTATCTCGCTCTTACCCGTTCGAGCACCGTTACATCCGTCTTTCTCTCATTCTCATTTTTATCCTTTCCTTTCTCGCTCGTTTTTCCACATCTTCGTGTCGCTGTCACATATTCCCCGTGGATGAAACTCGTCGGGACGAAGCGGTGATCTCTTATTGTACTCGAGGCTATTTTTTTGTGTGCATCGTTCCAGTGTTAAAATATCTGCAAGAGTGTTACGCGGGTATGAGTCCTCAGGATCGTAGCTAGTCTTCGATATTTTCCGACACGAGGTGAGAATTGATTCTTTCTCTGCATGTACCTGACGCGCGAAAAAAATTTCCTCGGATTGCGTAAAATTCTACCTACGTACGCGATTTCGAGAGGAAATTTATGCTGAATTTTCGGCTAATAAAGTAGCGCGTGGATGATCGTGCGCGGAGGTGTGGACCCTCGTCGATTGTCAACACGCATAAGCTCCCCCTTCACCGCACTTTGCTATCTCCACCCTCGTACGCGCGTCCCCGGCACACCCATGTCGACCAGGGGCGGCCTATGGGGGTACCTCGTATTAATTTCGCGATGAAAAATAATACAAATTCTCTTCGATAAACGTATAAAGATAAATACTGTAACAAAGATGTGACGACGCAGCCTAGATTCCGCGGACAAACTTTCACGTCATAGTCAATGAGTGAGTAAAGAGGGGGCAAAATAGAGATTCCACGTCTCAGTCGTGATTGCTTCTCTCGTGTTTGTGGGTATATACGAAAATTTGACATTGCACGGTTTCGATACCCTCGATTCATACGGATTCAATGAGCATTAAAAAATAAATTATTGTAATGCTCGTGATTTAATGTGAATCACAAAAACACACATTTCTCTTTGACGGGTACTGAGTAAATATCGGTTTCAAAACGAACAAGAGACGGGTGAAAGCATACATTTACAAAATGCGTTGTATAACAGGTGTCGTTCTTTCTTTTTTTTACGTATATACCATGTTCGTATCATGTGTTTAAGGTTGGGTTGTAATGTGAGAAAAACCTTTTTTTTATATTTTTTTAACCTCACGAAGCGATTATTAATATAAATTCGCGAATTATCTTTCCGTCGTTATTTGATTCCAAAGGTTGTTTAATTAGCTACCTCTTCGTTTGTTTACATTTCGCTCGGACTTTTCAACAATTTTCGTTAATTTTCTAGACAAAACGTCCACAAGATGAGCAGCAGATGACTGTCGGCCGAGCCGGTGCTCATTCAACGCTAATATGAGCGAAGTTGTGGCTGTGACAGTGCCAGCTGGTGTACCTACACGCCAGAAAACAGTGGCCCACATTAAAAGTCATAAATTATCAAACTGTAATGTACCGCTTGTACATGGCAGGCCAAATCCACCTGTCAATATTCGCAATAGACTCAGTACTCACCAACGAAATCATAGTTTAGACTTTAGGTATGTACAATAATTAATATTGTAATAAGCTATAACAATCAGTTTAGAACAATTATTTTAACATTTGAAATTCACAGGTCAATGGGTATCCTCCTACCACCTGTTCCACAGATGGCAACAGCTACGTTAACTCTACATCACAGAAATAGGAGCTTGGATTCTGCTTTACAAAGAATTCCAGAAGTAGATGTAACTCCAAGTCCAGAATGTGAAACTGTTCCAACGCCAACAATTAAATCAGCACCAGTATCGAAAAATCGTAGTAGGGAAAGGGAGGATCTTGCTAGTCTAGGCTCGGACGATTCTGGCATTCTGTGCGGATCTGATAGTGGATCCAGCGATACTACAAATACAACAACAAGAGAATCTAGCGTTGACCACCTCCATAGCAGAGAAAGTTTAGATTCCTCGCTTTCGCAGTCTGGAGATATGGATAGTGTTGATATAGTTGATGGAGAAGTTATAACAGTTCCCTCGGTTGATTTAGTGTTGCGTAGAGAAACTTTGTCAAAAGATGATAGTGACTGTGAATCCCACGAATATAAAGACAATCATGCTCCTGAAAAAGTGTCCAATGGAGTGTGTAGTCCCATGGATGTTCAGAACTCTGATTACATATATAAAAATACATGTAGTGATTTGAAAACGTCCAGAGACTATAATGAAATTATGGAGGTTGCCAAACAAAGTGAGTTAGCAGGAGCTGCTATGACTTTATGCTGTGGTGGTGGAGTTCAGGTGGAAGCAGAACCCGTAAAAAAACAGCAAGAAGTAAAGAGACAAGAGACTGCACAACCAAAACCATCAGAGGGTTGTTTGCTCAGGTTATTCGAGAGTCAAATATTTGACATGTCAATGGCAATATCATACTTATTTAATTCCAAAGAGCCAGGAGTACAGAGCTATTTAGGTGAGTAATAAAATAATTGAAATGTGAAAATTAATTGGAACATGTTAAATAATTAAATCAAATTCATATTTAGGCAACAAGATGTTTAGTTTTCCTGATAGCGATGTGGATTTTTATTTACCCCAATTGGTTTTAATGTACATACAACTACACGAAGTAACGGATGTTCTTTATCCATATCTTGTTCATAGGTAAAAATACTTATTACAAATGTGACATAAAATTCAGGAATTAACAATTTCGCATTATAAATTTTTCTGTAAAAAATTTCTAGGTGTAGGCAATCAGCAGATTTTTCCTTGAAATGTGCCTGGCTATTAGATGCTTATAGCTCGGATGCTCATTTGCCATCCAAAAAGAAGTCTCATGGGACCAAATTGAGAAATCTTATTCTTTCGGACGAGTTAAGGCCAAAGGGCAATGAGCCGAAGAAAAATCGGATCGTGGCTCTTCAACTGCCTGTCGCACAGCCTCCGTCCGTAACGCAAATTGCTTCCTCGCCGAATAAAAAGACCCACCAAAGATCTCAATCCGATGCCACGGGATTATTTCAGACTCTGCGCCGCAGTCATTCCGGTACTTATAATCAAATTTTTATTGCAATTATTGCAAATTTAAAATTTTTATTAATAAAGATTTTTCCAAAGGTTCAATAAATAAAATTAGTCTTGGGGACCTGAGTTCCGGTCGAGCATTCGACAATGGTTGTACCTGTTTTGATTCCTGCCAGGGCGTTGTAAATGATTTACGAGGACAGAGGACTGATTGTATTTGTAATGTACGTATGAAAATTTTCATTCAGTTGATAAAAACTAAATTTAGATATTTCTTTTTAATCGGAAATTGAATGGATTTTTGCAGGCACCAAGGCTAGTGCCCGAACTCGAGTTCATACAAGCTTTAATATCAATTGGTAAATTGCTCGGCACTATTCCGACAAAAGAGAGTAAAACTGTCCAATTAGTCGCTGAGCTCAATACTCTTAACTTGAACCTACCGGCAAGAGTTTGGCTTCCATTACACAGTACGGTCCCGCATCATATCGTGCGCGTGCCTCCGCAATATGCGGCAGTTCTCAACAGCAAAGATAAGGTTTGTTTATTTTTTTTTTTAATTAGCTAATTTATTAATACTGAATATTGCAAATGGCTATGGTACTCATAAACATGTTCTGTACGCAGGCTCCTTACATTATATATGTAGAAGTTCTGGAAGTTGAGGATCTGTACACCTCACCAGTACCAACAAAAATAATGGGAAGTTCACTCAGACATACTAAATCGGAAGAAAATCTTACGGGCGGTGAACAATCTACCAATACCTCGTGCAACATATCGTCAACGAATCAGCAAAATGCTCCATCAATTTTGAAACATACACCCGTGAAAAATGTTTCACCATATTTTGTCAAAAATATAGATGTGGCTTTCAATTTCCCAGATGAAGATACTACAGATTGTTGGAGTCAAGAAGACGATGATATTACCCAGCAGGTGCCTCTCAATATTTTAAAAAAATTTTTTAAATTTAAATGATATTTTACTAACAAAAATAATTTCATTTTATAGTATTTGCAATTACGCAAACCCAAAGATCGCGACACCATATCTCAATTGAGTCAAGATTCTTGCGATAGTCGCGAACCGATTTTCGTTCCCGGTGATATTAAGAGAAGATTGAGCGAAATGGCAGCAACACCGAGTGCAACTTTCAAACGTGATCCAGAAGATCCTTCGGCAGCAGTTTTGAAAGAGCCTTGGGAATTAAAACAACGCAGGGTACGCGAATCTAGCCCTTATGGACACCTGGCTTCGTGGAAACTTTTGGCTGTGATAGTAAAATGTGGTGATGATCTTAGGCAAGAATTGCTTGCTTCGCAGTTGTTATCGATGTTACAAAAAGTTTGGCAAGAAGAGCAGGTCCCCCTTTGGGTTCGACCATACAAGTAATTATTTTTTTATCAAAATTTGTATTTAATTTATCGCAAAATATTTATTTTTTTTAATATTTTTACAGAATTTTGTGTTTGTCAAATGACAGCGGATTGATCGAACCGATTCTCAATACGGTGTCTCTTCATCAAGTCAAAAAACATTGTCAGCTCACGTTATTGCAATATTTTGAACGTGAATTTGGACCAGTGAACTCGGAAGGATTTATCACCGCTCAACGTAAATTTGTGCAAAGCTGTGCAGCTTATTGTCTTGTCAGTTACCTAATTCAGGTAAAAGACAGACACAACGGCAATATATTGCTACACACTGATGGACATCTCATACACATCGATTTCGGTTTTATACTATCAACTTCACCAAGAAATTTAGGTTTTGAAACAAGCCCTTTCAAATTGACACCTGAATTCGTTGAAGTCATGGGTGGCAATCAGAGCGAAGTCTTTTATGAATTCAAGAACCTTATTCTCCAAGGATTAATAGCTGCCCGTAAACACATGGAGAAAATTGTTAACCTAGTTGAAATAATGTTATCTGGTAATTATAAAGTTAATATATTCATTCTTAATATTCTAAAATTTAAATAAAATCTAAACTGAATTTTATTTTTTGTTTAGCATCGCAACTTCCTTGTTTCCGTAGCGGTGGTGCTGCCACTGTTCAAGGATTAAAGAACCGATTCCACTTAACTTTAACGGAAGATCAGTTAAGACGCCATGTTGACGATTTGGTGGAAGGCAGTATTCATTCGTGGTCTACAAAACTCTATGATCGCTATCAATACTTCGCAAACGGCACGCTGTAATTCTTAATTTGATTATTATTGTGACATCTTGAATCTTCCACACTTAACGAATTCTTTTTCTTCGCCTTTTTGATTATGACTGCATTCCAAAGTTGCACAAAACTTTCGTATAATAATGATTGTTCGACAGCAACGAAACAAGTGTGGAAATGATATTTGAACTGATTAGTGTAAATTGATATTTAATTTACTGTACTTGTTAAAAGTATTGAACTGGCGAACCGCTTAGTTCTTTTCTACGTAAAATTTAATGGAAAATTGAAAGGTTTAGGCGGTTCACATTTGACGTAGCTTAAATGCATTGTTGTATGAAAATGTCCTCTCTCGATGTTCATTATAGCCCTTGTAAAATTAAATTATATCGTCAAAACGTCAGGAAATATCAATTATGTGCATTGCGTATGTCATGTTCATAATGTAATTAAACAGAAGTATATTAATTTTAACGTTCTAGTGGGCAAAAAAATGTTTTTCATCTGTATTTTCATGAAACGTAAATAGCATTTACATTTTGTTATATTCGTAATTAAAGAAATAACATTTTTTAAATTAGGTAATGGAATACGTGTAATTAAAGTTATGTATACCTGTGAAAAATAGAATAATATTTTTAACAATTTATATTTAATAGTTTCAGTTGCGATTCACGAAAATACAAAAAAGGCATAGTCTCGATATGACTTTAAAAAGATGATCGAAACCCAAATGTAGGGAATAAATTTGATAACTTTGTGTAAAGCCTTGTATAATATTTGATTATACGCCATTATTCTTTGTTTATTGTATCGTATATTTTCGTTTTATGTTCGCTCGATGGAATTAAATTGGAATTTTTACGAGTTTTCCAGTGTTGTAACGTGCGAATGTTGGAGATCATGAGATCGCCGTAGTCCTTGTAGAAGTGTAATTTGTTGAAGGTGCCTTATTTGTGAAGGACGTTGGTGGTGATGATATTGCTAACGATGATAATCAAATTTAAAAAAAAAAGTTACAGTGAAGTGAACAAGATGTGGTTTGCTCGTACTGTCGTTGAGAACGGGACAATCTGTAATCTGTATATATATACATATAGCATAGTTAAAGTGCGTAATATCTCTACGTTTTTCAAGAAACGCAGCGTACGGCAATAAGGGGGGAAAATAATTCTGTCGCATTTGGACATTTAATCATTTCCCTGGCTTAGGTCCACCAAACTGCGTGAAAGAATTATACGCTCAACAGGAGATGAAATACTCAAGTAAATTTCCTACTTTATAAGTTAACGAAAAACTATCAACGTAACAGTCTGTTTTAGATTAATTATTATATTAGTGAAAGAACTTTTAAGGATCACGATTTGAAAGTTTTTACATGTTCTTATTGCATACATTGATTCTTATAATGCAACTAAAAAAGAAAAAAATACGTCGTAGCTATGTGAAAATAATTATTTAATGGTAATTTCTGCGTTATAATTGTTTGTTTTCTTGAGATAAGTAAATTATAAAAAAAATTGAAGATATATATAAGATATATATGAGAAAATTAAAAACATTACTTATTTGTTAAGAAAATTGAGGTCGAATTGAGAAAAACATTCAAATTTGTAACAAGCAGGCTTCAGTGTCAAGAGACCTGGACCTCCTGACTTCCAAGTGTCTTATCTCTCTATCTCTTTTTCTCTCTATCTCCTACCATAATTGTCTCATGAATGAAAGGCAGACCAGAGATAATTGTATATTTCACTATATTTGATTATTGACAACGCTTCGAATTTATTTTCGCGCGTAAATGTAAATATGGGAGTGTCGCTTAATGTAAATTTTATTGTATTTAGCTGCTGAATGTAGAAAACACTTATGATTACGCGATATATTTTTTAATTATTTTATATTCCCGACAAGTAAAAAAAATAAATATTTCTGATCTGTCGTGTTCTTTCACCTCAATATGAGCTATTAATACTATCAATTATGAAATAAATGAATGCAATAAAATTTGAATCCCCTTTTTTTGCAGAACGCGAAATTCAATCCTATCCATAATACGATCTGAAAAATTTTTGTATAGGGAAAGAGAAACAAGACATTTTGCATTTACGTATCAGAACTTAGTTTATTTGCACGAAACACAGATTATTGATATATATATATATGAAATTTTTTACTTTTTGTAGTTTGCGGCAATTTGACGTAATTTACAGGGTTTATCAATCATTTGTTATCCACACGAATATTTTTCAATATACGAAATTAGTTCTGAGTTAAAAAAAAAATATGGTTCACATAAAACATTCAATTATAGAAATTTTTGTATAATTTGTATATAATACGAGAAATTCTTTAGGATTATGAATTTCGACTCTGTGCTTCTATAAAAATTATATCTAAATTTAAAAAAAACGCGTCAATTATTTTTCCATTATAAATTTTTAGAAAGAACAGAAAGAATAACATTTTGTAATAGACTTTAAAAAAATTATTATATAATAACATAAAATCTATAATTTGATTATTTGTACATTGATATCTCAGAAGTTAGACGATTTAATTGACTTATGATACATTAAGTAAAGAACCGATAATATAAATATATATTATGTATATACGTACATTTATCTGAACATCAGTCGAAAGTCCGGGAAGAAGGGGTATTGTATCTACTTAAGTTTATGTCAATATACAATCGTACGTATCCATCATCTACGAATAGCGTCTTGCATCATAAAAAGAATAAAAAGAGAAATCTCAAAAAAAAAAAACAACAAAAAAAGCATAAGTATCATTTAAATATCACAATAAGTCTTGATTACGGAGATCATTTTCCTTAAAATTCTTATATTCTAGATAGCTGTTGCAATAAATTAGTTGGTAATACGGTCTCCAGCTTCTCTAAAACATACTGAAAAGGTTGAGAGAACCAAGCGAGGAGTGCTCTTGCTACTACGCCCATAGTATCTGGATACTGATGGGTAAGTAATGCTAGCAGAGCTGTGAACGAGCACAGACCAGCGGTGAATAGTATAAAGAAGGGTAGCTCCTTTTTTGGGTAAACACTGACGTCGTGAAACGCGGGCAGGAGTTCACGATCGGCGCACTCTGTGCACGTAGGATAGGGGTAGAACAGATGACCTCGCTCCAATGGGTAAGGTAACATCCGAAAGGTGCCTTCCCACGTGCAATGCAATAAATTTAGTGCTCCCTCCATCTGCTTCCAATGGGCGAGATGAAAGAACGCGTATGCTATCGCTTCAGAATCGCCACGTTTTAATACATGCTCAGGCGGTAGAATCAGCGGTTTCATTTCCAATAAATATTTGGGAACGTGAGGATTGAATTCCACCGCCCGGTGGATTGCCTCGACTGCCGACATCTCCGCTGTCGTTAACCCACGTTTACTGGCAACATCGGGCGAAAATTTGTCAGCGACAACACGGGCTTTCAATAAAGCCGCGGTGTAACATATCGTGGCTGATTTCGGCAAACTGATGTCATCGTATTTAGCTAAAACAGCTTGCACGTCCGCATAAGCCTGCATCTCGAGCAACGCCTCGATCAGATTTTCGTGAATGTTTAACACGTTCATGATCGGTGGAACTTCTTTGGTTAGATCGCGGAACATTTTAACGGCTTCTTTGAGTTTGCCTAATTTTCTCGCGCACATTGCCAATCGACGCTTTATGTAAATTAAAACGTTTGTATCTCGCCTGTGGATAGCTTCAGCTATCGAACCTTGGTGCTGAGTGTTCTGAGATTTTCTGTAATTATTTTCTGCTACTTTTAATGCCTGCTTCAATATTTTTTCAGCCTCTACAATAGTAGTAGCTTCTTCTTCCGCTAGCAGTATATATGCAGGAGCGCAATCAGGATTTTTTTCTAAAGCACTATGAGCAGCTTTTATTCTAACAACTGGATTTCTTTCTCTCCATGCTGTTTGCATTATTTCATATTCTGCTTTGCCTGCTTGAATAAAACGATAATTATCATGTACAAAAGAAATGATTTTAATAAAATTGATAGCAGGAGCTAATAATGATTTTATGAATGATCAAACTGTACCTGTATCACCCTCACAAGTAAAGAATGTTTGATGATCTTGAGCCGATAAATTCATATCATAATATGTTAGAGGTTCTTTATTGGTGGTCCAGTAAAATCTTTGATATTCTGCACCTCTGAACAAATTTATTGGGTTGCGCCAAACTTTACACTCAGGTACATTTTGTTGATTGGAAGTATTGGAACCATTTAAATTAGTACTGTTGCCGTCATTACCATTGTCACCACCACCTATCCATGGTGAAATATGATTCAACGAAACCTGTTCTATAAATGATGTTCCATATTTTCTAAAGTACCACCATTCGAATATTAGTATTAAACCAGATATCAAAGAAGATGTTCCCGTCAGTGCAACATAGAACTTCGGGGTTAGGGTGCTCAGGAACATCGTCGAGTCCCACATACTCGTAAATAATAGTGCCATTTATATTGAATTGAAAAAAATTTTTCTTTAGATCAATCCGAACACTTTATTTATGTAGTTTTAATTCATTGGTAGAAAAATGAATAATGTATTTGTTTGGCAGACAAATTTTTGGAATCTTTTTGAATTTCTCAAGTTTTAAAAGTAATTGTTTGTTAAAAGATATTTAACAATGTTTTTTAGTTGTCCTTTTTTTTAACTAACGGCACATTCTTAGTCTGATCGAAGAAATAATAACGAATACACACGTTTTATACATTTCTGTCATCTCGAACGGATATTTTGCACGATATTTTGCGGGTTATATCTGACTTTTTGCAAGAACGCTTAGTTGAGCGGGTTGAGCGACATCAGCGACACATTACGTAGTCACACATAAAAACATTTGCACCGGTTTATGGTGAATTTGCAAATTGTTTTATTACATTAAATTTGATAGAGGATTCAATGAGAAAAATATAAATTATTAAAACGTATACTCAATTTTCATTATTAAATTGAGCAAAAACGTCGGAAATTCTTGATTTCTAAGTTTTTTTACGTGCACAAAATAAATAACCTATAAAGATAGTTGAACTACATTTATTTCCATGAAACTGGTTTTTCAGTTTAATTTATCAAAATGATCAAATTAAGATCAATAATATATATTCCTTTGAGAACATATTCTAAGAGGTACATTAAAAGAAACCCTTTGAGTAAAAAAACAATAAGCAAAGGAAAATTAAAATCATTGCTCGAGGAAGAAAGCGATATCAACTTTGAAGATCATGATTTTGATCCTTCTCAGAATGAAAGTGATTTTATGGATGTTTCAGAATCACATAAGTCATATGAAAAGTATATTGAGATATTTATGTTCATATTTTCTATAATTATTATGTCGTTTTACATTTTATATTTAACAATTTACCTTTTTAGGGAATTAATACAGCAGAAACAGATGTTGAAACAACAAATTACGGTTCGTAAATATTTTAATGAAAAGCAGCCAAGTTTTCTCACTTTTGCTGAAAGAGAACAAATAAAATCGCTCCATCGAGAGAATCCTGAAGAATGGACTATCGACAAATTGAGTGAGTCTTTCCCAGCTCTACCGGAAACAATAAAAAAAATATTGAAAACAGAATGGGTTCCTAAATCGGTTGATAGAGTTTTAGACTATGATAAAAAAGTTGTAGACAATTGGAAAAAGTTCAAAACAGGTGAATTGCCAGTAGATTTCAAATTAAGGGAACATTTATTAAAATTTAAACATAGAAAAATTGTTATGTCTGAGAGAGAAGTATTAGCTGAAAAATTTGTACCTCCTAAATTTGAAATACCTAAACCAAAAAGTACTTTTTTCTCTAGACTGATAGCAAATCCTATAGAGGAGAATAAGCAGATAAATGAATCTGCAAATAGAATGATAGAAATTGAGTTCAACTATGAAAAATATTCAGGTACTTCTAATCATGTTGAAAAATCAGTTGGTCTGAAACAATATTCAGAAAATAACAAGTCAATAACATTGAAGGAAAATGAGAATCTAGTTACAATAAATGAACAGAATGAGAAAAAATTCGACAGGAAGAAGTTTACATTTGATAATTTTCTGAAAGATAATATCAAAAATATAAATCCTGGTACATCAGATCCAGAAGAGATAACATTACTGGATGTGTATAGAAAAGAAGTTGAAAAAAATTGCAATGTCGATCATCGTACAGTAACTCATAGAAGTACAGAATTAGAATTAAATACGCAAGAGCAATCGGATAATGAAAATACATTAGTAGCAACACCTAACAATACAAATGAATATGAGACAATAAAGGATATACAACTAATTTATAATAGTATGGATACTGGTATAAAACTTTGTAGAAAGAAAAATGATGGCGAGGAAAATTATTCTGCCAAAATAAAAATTCCAGAAGGTATTTTTAAAAAAGGTGCCACTTATAGGGTTGTCGATTGTTATTATGACGATGATGGAGAATTTTTGTATCGAGTACCTGGCATGAAAAATTGACTATACTGTAAATAAATATTACATATAATGACTTGAAGATTATATCGATTAATCCTCTCTTCGGATTATTTTTGCTTTCAAAAGGGCGGACAAAATTCCGCGTCGAAGCGACATCTGTGTTTCGATTTTTGAACTTCTTACGGAAAAAAGTTTTTATTTTTACCAACCTCTCGACTTACCCTGAGTAGATAACAACAAGTAATCTCCCGTCGATAGAACAGATTATCAACATTTTTAATTAAAAATTCACACAAATTCTTTAAACTCGTTCCACCTGTACCATCTCATCAATACAAAGTTACAGGTAATGGTTTTTTAAATATTTAAATTTTCAATGAAAAAAAAGGGTTTTAATTTTTCCGTTTCGATAAACAAGCCAGATTTATTATTCTCGTCCAGCTGATCGGCTATCGATATTCCCAAAATAGATTCGCTCGCGCCTTTCAAATTGACCGAATAGCGCCAGCAGATTTCTCTGATTTCGCGCGGCGAGAGTAAAAAGAAAAGCGAGAGAGGAGCAACGACCGAGACGCGCAGGAGCGTTTATCAACACTCCGCGCGGGATAGATTTACTTTTCTTATTTTCGTTCCTTTATTCGAGGGTGAGGCACGTACGACGGGTCCCGAGGGTGGCCGAGATGGAGGACCAGAGAAGGATTCGCCAGGATTAATATCGAACTCCTCCTCTGGTATCTACCCTCCGTGATACAGTTTGACCTTCGGGTTCTTTTTATCGAAACAGTCCTCCCCTCGGAACTCTGCTCGGGAAATTTTGCGTTGAATTCAAGTTTACTTTTACATTACCGTGAAAATTTAACATGGTAATTATTTCAGGACCAATTTACTCAATTTACAATTAATTTAGTTATTTACACTCCGAGGAAAATATTTGACGGAATTCTTAACGCCTCGATATTTTCAACCGAGAACGCAAACTATGGTACAACTTTTCGTTCAATTACGGTTTTCTGGAATCGTAAATTCGGATTTGGAGACTAACGAGCCTCGAGTGGTTTGATATATTCGCTCTCGCGGTGCTCGATGTCGTTTATTTATTCACACGAAGCCGTATTTACGAATCCCCGGACTCTCGTACGAGACAGTAGAAGGGGTTGTTTTTGTATTTATATTTAAGGGGTCAGCCTTCGAGTTTAACCCTTTTTTTCTAGTTGTAGGACGACTCGATTAAAATGAAATTCGGTAGATTTCAAACGGGCCGGAAAATTCGCAATCGATCCGAGAATTTTCGCAGAAATGTATTTAAGCGAGAGTAGGGGAAAGAATGGAAATATAATATGAAACTCTCCTTGGTACTCGTGGAACGTGACGGGACACGGGAACGAAACTTCGCGGGAATCCCGGTGGAGCCGGGAGGGTGGGAGGGGAACTCCGATATCGATGAGTTCGGCTTTTTCGCACAAAAAAATACCCCGAAAGCGAAATTCCGTCAACTTTTTTTATCAATTTTTTTTTTTAACATAAAACGAGGGTTCGCCACAAATTTAGAGAAACAATCAAAGTCTTCCTATTCGTGCTTTTCAAGAAAATTAAAGGGACAGTTGTCATTTTTTAATGACTCTTTTTCAGATAAAAGCAATCGATTAAGCGATCATTCAAAAACTTCCTGTTTAAAATGGTCAATTGGAATGAATTATTTTTAGGCAAATTGTACAAAAATGAGTGTCCCCTTCAATTTTAGGAGGAGGAAATCAGAATCCTCGCAAGGAACCCAAAAATTTGTCGAATGTACTCAATATTTCAACACCTTCAGGTGGTAGCTTAAAATTTCTATTTGTGGTGTAGTTACTAAAAAAAAATCTCTGATATTCGGGGTACCTGCTCGAGTAATTTTCGTGGAATCAGGTGGAATGAAAAAAAATGACGATGATTCTCGGCGAGCGAGGGGGTTGGGAGTACCCCGGCCCTTCGTCTGGCAGGAGGGCGCGGGCGCGAGGTTCGCGAGAGAGCGCGAGTGCCGGGAGCTCAGTCTGAACGGAGTCCGCACCACGTGGATCAATACCGGAGGGGTGCGCGCGAGAGGCAACCTCCGCCTTCCGCGAGCCGAGAGAGAGCAGTGTTCTCGCGTCGCGATAACGCGACGCACCACGCGCCCACACTCTCGAAAAAAAAAAAAGAAACACTCACAGAAGTATAAAAAAAAAAAAAATCGTCCCCACTGTGGTAGCGAGGAATTCTCGGATTATCGAAGAGGGAGTGAAAAAAAAAAGAGAAGGAACGTTCACCGGCGATGACTCTGGTACGCTCAGGATGAGATAGGTTCTCCCTCGCTCTCTCTCCCTCTCTCTCTCTCTCTCTCTCTCCCTCTGGAGTGTGCACTCCCCGGTGTGGATTCGAGATTTTTTTCACCACCCCCCGAGGGGGCAGAGAAAACTGGACGCGCGCGTAGCAACGGGCACGTGATCGGTGAACATTTAGACGAGCCCGTAGGAAAATTAGGACTCGAAGTTTTCCGAAGATCTTGGCGAAATTTTTCAGGGAAAGCTGAATTTTCTCGGGACAAGAAGAGAGAGAGAGAGAGAGAGAGAGGGATGGGAATGATTTGGCGATTTTTTTCTTATCGGTGTTTTCGTGGACCTTCTTGATAAATCGAGACAAACATTCGTCCCGATAGACCGAACGATACTCTTCTTCCCGGTTTATCGTCAATGAAAATTGTCCTTTCGTTATCAACGCCTGGCCGTATCGATGTGTAAACTTTCCGTGAGAGTGCGTTCGCCACACTTAACTTCGGTAGAATTCGAAACACTCGCCTCGAGAATTCGTTCGAATTTCTTCACTAAACATTCGACTGATTCAGTGTTCAAAATTTTTGCGCTCACGAGCTCTCGAAATATCGACGAGTCTCGAAAAATATCGACAGTCGTTAACCAGTATTTGATGTTTTTTTTTTTAATTAAGAACAGTTTCTGTGAATGCAAAGAGCAAAATATATAATTAAAATCGATTTTCAATTACGACATTGTGAGCGCTCTATGCGGAATTATTTCGCTTGTTGCAAATGAAGTCTGTACGATTTGTCACGTCGGAACGAGGACAAAAAAAAAAAATGGCAAGAAATATTCCAACGAGCAATGTCGAGCAACGTCTGCCGCGGGAGGGGGATGAAACAGCGCGAACGCGAGAATGCATTCCGCGGGTTGGGGGGAGGGAAGGAGGTTTACATATACGGCTGCATGAATTTCTAACGAGCGTCTTTACACTCGGCAACAAATATAGACGCGAAACGATTAGCCGTTCAGGGACGATCCTTGAAGCGTTCTATTCACGTGACTCCCTTAATTTTTCTGTCAAAGTTAACAAATTTTTGTTGAAAATATTTTCAGCCCCAAAAAAATAGAAATTAAAATTTCAAGTAGAATAAATTCAAAATAAGAGTATGAAAAACTTTTTATTTTCAATTATATTCAAAAATTTTGATATGACGAGTGCACAAAATATACAACTAGAAGATCGAGGGTTGACAATTCAAAGTGAAAAAGTCGCGTAGAATATTCGGCTCGAAATTATCGAGGGTTTCCGCTCGAGCGAGAAATGTATGTCTCGATTATTCGCAGGACGTTGCAACGAGAGACGGAATGGGGTACGACTCGTGGTACGCGCTCGTGAATTCGCGCTGCGCGCTATCGTGAGAGAGAGCGTGCCAGCGGGGGATCGAGAGCAGGCAGGTACAGCTACGAGTGGCGAGAGAGAGAGAGAGAGAGAGAGAGAGAGAAAAAGCACGGAAAGGACTATTTCAGTCGCACAGTGGTAGGTGCGAGATGCGGTACGCGTGATACACGCGCGTTACGTACGGAGCAAGCGACAGACAGCGCCCAGCTGGGAGTCGGTTCGTCTTCGCCAGTCAATTACAAGGTAAACCTCAATTTTGCTATCTTGGCCGATTCCGCTACCGATTAGCCAAACTTTTATCTAGAAAGATGAGATATGATTATGAATTTTTTGCGATATAAACATTCGAGGGAATCAACGTCAGGCGTCCTTTATTTTACTATGACTACACTGAATAATATAAAATTAATTGTCAAATATTAGTTATAATTTTGTCTAGGAAATTTAATACAAATATAATTCAACAATATATTTTTCAGTGTAGTTGAAAGATGGAGAACATTATTTCTGGGTACTTTGACCGAGGAGAACAGCAAAAAACGTGAAACTTTATAGAAAACGGGTATATTGGCGATAACGCTTGTCCACGCTCCTTCCTCGGCGGCGAGATATTATCACGAGCAACGTTAATTACGTAATTCCGATATATTCGCGACCCCGTTTGGGGACAATCGATTGCGTTAGCCACGCTCGAGATGGCTCGAGGTGATCCCGTCGTTCTTTCTCTCTATCTCTCTTTAATAGCAGCCAACAGGGGGAGAGAAAAAAAGAGCTCCCCTTTTACGTAGAAGCCCGCCGTTGTGTCGTTAAATTCGAATTGACGCAAAACCACGAGCGCGAGAGAGCGAGAGAGCGAAATAGAGGATCCCGAGTCGATCGACGAATCGTAACTATGCAAATTAAAAGCGCGCTCTGCACTCGCGTGTGTTTATATTCGGCAAACATAACGATCACGTTTATCCACGGCCCGTAATCTCGTTAATAAAACGATGTTAGATAAACGCCCGTAGGATTTTAATGCGACTCGAAGCCTCTTTTTACGAGCCTCGTACGCCCGATGACGATACTCGTCACGTAGAACGATAGCGCTCCTCCTCGGGAAGATTCAGGTAAGAAAAGAGAGAGAGAGAGAGAGTGCGTTATCGGAACGATAATTTTGTATCCCACGATAACCGCGGCCGGAGACGTTCTTACTCGGGCCTCGAGCCCTCCTCGGCTTACTCTCAGAAAAATTTGCAGAGCAATTTTCTTATTATCTACAAAAAAAAATTGACAGTTGTAAATTTTAATACGTGTTAAAAAAATTGACAAATTTTTCCAATCGCCGAAATTTTCTAGAGCTCTATTTATAAACCTCTGCGGCAGTTAGGACAAATCACGACGTCAGATTTGAGCAAACGGGATTTCTAATTTTATTAGACGAAATTAGCCGGCCAGATAAGAGATATGCTAATCAAAACGGATTTTATTACGCGTCTGACGCGCACGGTACGTTGTCTCGCTCGCTTGTGCAAATCTCACGGTTTTGTTTTCGATAATAAGCCATTCACGCGATTCGTACAGCAAACTCTGTCATTCGAGTCTCGTGGGACGTCGAGTGAGAGTGAATTTTTTTCGTGCTTGGATGCCCCAACGAAAGGTGTTTATCATTTAAGTTCGAGCGAGAGACGCGAGTGAGTTATCGAAAAAAAAAACTCAAGTTTCCTTGCCTCCTCGAGCCCAAACAAAAGTTAATTAGACCGTATTAGCGAATCGGCTTCCATTACTTCGTTCATGAATATGAAACGAGGAGCAGCCTCGTCAGAATTATTCCCGGTTGCGGTGTATCGATGACACAGTCGATTCCGCGAAGAGCCGCGAAATAAAATCTCTCGAGAATTATCGACAAATTTTTCAATCGCGAGTCGCATGTTTAAAATTTCATATTCGAGGCGTCGATTAGGTTTCCAGTGAATTTTTTCTGCGAAAAAATTCGATTTCCCAGGAGTGAAAAGTTGGCGGAAAACTCTCCTTTCCTTGAATTTTTTCTCTCACCCTGTCGCGAGGCCCGGCCGGCCTCTCTCACCTGTTACGTTCGTAATTACACGACGTTGTGTGTATCGCAGCGTGAACACCTTTGGAACGGGCCCTGCCGATAACCAGAGTCGTCTGGTTACGAGCGGTTCGCGCTAGCTCGAGCCACGAGGTGAGCCAACACGCGCGAGCGATCCTTCGAATCCAGAAGTGGGCCTCCTCGTGAGATCCTACCGCGTGTGGGAAGAAAACGAGAAACGAGCTGCTTTTCGTTTGAACAAACACGAGGAATGTCATAGCCATTTTTTCGGTGGAGCTCATAAACTGAAAAAAACAAAATAAATTTCAATACCCGAGTCGAAATTTAAAGCTTGTTTCTCGTTTTTAATGTCTTATTTAACAAGACGAAAAAGTTTTATTTCGACTTCTAAGTCTCACTTAGTACCCAAAACTGTACCAAAAAGTCGAATTTAAGACAAATAAGATAAATAGGATAGAATTAAATCGAGAAGACTTTCTGTTAAGATTAAAAAGTAGAATATAAGTCTAAAATTGTCGGCAAACCAGCGACATGAAAGAAAACACGTTAGAAAAGTCCTAATCAAGTTTTAAATTTCGACTCGGGTAATTCTCACAAACTCCCCAAGAAAAATTTGATTAGTTTTTAGTCGTATTTTGTATCAAAAACGGGACGAAAAACTGAACACTTGGACTCGAGAAACTTCATTTTCGAATCGCTCAATTTCGCGATGACCTGAGACTTCGCTGATCAGTTTTTTTTTTTTCCTCGAATCTTTATCGTCACCGGCGAACTGTGGGAAATGAAAAATTTCGTCTCGGGGTCAATCTTCTCTTTATCTACATTTGTCGACATTCAATTTCGAGTCAAAAGAACCGGCACTTGTGTAAATCGATCGGGGACACTCGCTCGTTCGCGCTCTCGCGCGTTGCGTTTCGCCCCACCCCTCCAGAAGAGCCGCGAAGAAAAGAAAAGGAAAGGACGGCGCATTCCACGCTGGAAAATCGACCGATTCGTGTTTTCAGTCGCGAAACGCGGAAGATCGAAACGCCGTTGACTAGACGAGAGTGCACGGGTATTGTACGAAAACGAAATTTACGTAATTCGCGGAACGTTTGCACAGCAGCGATTAATCAAATCCAAAACGCCGACTCGATCCGGATTCAACCGACTCGCCAACCCCTCCTTCCTGAAAATTGTTGAAAAAAAAAAAGCACTCGAATAGTAGTTTTGAAATTCGATTTTTAGCCTTCGGAAAATGAAAACTGTCCTGAGTAACTCCTACAACAGGAAAAGTACTTTCATCTTTCTCAAATTTTATTTCGCTTTCACAAAAGAAAAATTCTCAGTACTGCCACGGTGACTAAGAAATTTGTCGACTTTCCCCGATTCGCGTTGGATTATCGACGCAGGATTATTTTGACCGGTCCTCGTACCGGATCCCGTATCCTGTTTCGATCCCTCCCCTTCCCCTCGTTATCGCGCGGTCGCGAGATAGCGCGGCGAGTGCAAAATCCAGCGAGCGAGATAGAGAAGAGGAACCCCGCGTGCTACACGCGCTAGGCACCGAAGCACGCGCCTCGACGAACCGCGTGTAGTAAACACAGTCGCGAGTCGATCATCGTAGCGCGTGGATCATCCTGTCGCTCTTCTTGTCGTTAACAAAAAAAAAAAGTCCCACTGACAAAACGTTCAAAATGTGTGTTAAATTTTTGTAAAACTGTGATCGGTTCTCGTGCTTGTGATTTACCTACGATATGTTCGACAGGTACTGTCCGAAAATTTTTGGCTCGATTGTTAGATAAGAGTTTAGTCGATTAAAAAAAAAAATTACTTTAATTGTTTCAAATGTTATTGTTGTTGAAACGAGTCGAATGGAATATTTTTTTCGAGAATTCCGAGTCCGATATGACGCACTCTGTGGATTTAGCGTAAAAAATGCGTCAGAAAACGGTACAGAAGCCGATACGATTTTTCGAACCGCGGGACATTCGGTTTGTTTACGGCCGAGAGATAACAGGTCGAGAACGCATAACATTTGAATAGTTTAACTTGTTCGCGGGACTAGCCGTGACACATACGGCCGGCTTTTATTACGTAAATTTAATTGCATCGAGATGAACATGCGACACAGAGAACCTCTCTCTCTCTCTCTCTCTTTTTTATATCTAGCGCGATATTTTTCCGATTTCGAGTCGGATAGAGAAAATCCTGGACGGAAACGCGACGCGGTTAATCGACGGCATCCTACTCGCGAGTAGGAATTTAGATATATTTTTCTCTTTCGCGGATTCCGCCCACAGCTGATAATTTAATCGCCCGAGCGAGCGAGAGAGACGGGAGCTCTGAGGTCGAAACGAATTTTTCGCGAGCGAGAAATTCTCTAGCCAGAAATTGTTTTCCGCCGATACGATATCTTGGCGAGATCGATCGTCGCGAACCCATCAATTATAAATGTATTATGACTCAGCGATCGAGACGCGATTGAGCAAGATATCGTCGCGAGTGTCTCTCGTTATCCGCAAAATCGAAACGAGGGAATAA